>VUQG01020400.1:48464-59487 GCA_015106755.1 Etia nguti
TTTCACCCCAAAAAAAAAAAAAAAAAAAAAAAAAAAAAAAAAAAAAGAGTTGCTGGGCACGAGCAGAGTTGATCATTTTCACCTTGATCAAATGTAACCTCTAGCAAATAACTAGCGTTATTTTTATTTCCAAATATACACAGGTAGAATATTTTTAAGATGTATACAGGTGTAAGGTACAATGCACACACAGCCCTTCAATCTTCTGCATCCTTCAGTGTTAATTATTACGTGGGGTGGATGGAGACGTCAGACAGTACTACCCAACAACAGAATGTTACCATGTGACCCAGCACTCTCCCTCCACTGAAATAACTGTGAAGTACTTCACATCTGTAGTGCATACATAATATTAAGGTAGAAGCTGTGTATCCAGTCCTCAGAAGGGGGCAGCACTGACTTCACTTTCACATGGGTCCAAAGGTCCAGCGGGGGTTCATCAGTCATAGAATCCAAAAGGTGTCCCAACAACAAGGATTAACACATGACCGCAGAGATGAGTCCATCCCCTCTCTGAAAAGTTTGTCCTTTCCCATCTAGCCTCACCATCATTTTAAGAAGACAATGTAGAAGGCCATGGCCAGGCAAGATACTGCCACAGCGATGTGAAGCCTTGTCCCAATTACTGCAGCTGAGAATGAGATAAGATGAGTTAAAACAAGGAGGAGGCATGAGACATAAAGTCATATCTTGGGCTGAAATATCAGTGCATATTGTGACATACCACATTGTCTGGAAATTCAGTCATTTTTGGTTAATCTGGCAATATCAGTGCACGAGAAATGAAGGTATTACATCAGACTGGAAAAGTTCTTCCAGTCAAATAGTACAATAAAGCTGGCCTCGCGTTTACTTCTCTTTGTTTATAATGACACAATAAAACTGTAAATGCCAAACAGCTGAACTGTTATTACCTTTACAAACAAAAGCCTGAACTACAGGCACTTTTTTCCCAGTTTGCGGCGCTTGTGTGTTCATGTACGAATTTTTTATTATTCTGTTTTTATCTCTATTACATCTCTGTATATAGTGAGAAGGCAAAAATGGCTGTTCATTAACATGAAACATATAAGTAATAGAAACATATTTTTTTGTTGTTGTTCTTTATAAGCTACATATTCATTGCATAAGACAAAGCAATAAATTGCAGGCACTATTAATCTAATTCTTTGAGGTATATTTATTAACAGATATGTATGACAATATTCCAATGTGCCACACCACTAAAACTAGTTTAACAAAAATGCATATACAAACAACATCATACATGTAACAAAGATGTAATGTCGCCATTCGTTTTGAGATCAGCCACTACATATAATATATTTAATTTGGAAGGATTTGAGAGTTAAATAATTTCCAAAAGCTATATAAATATTGATAATCCTGTAACCGTAGGCAGTTTATATAGTACATTTCATCCAGATTGATTAATGCTAGTAGAAGGACTTGGGTAACAGACGTACATACACTATGATCATTATAGTAAGAAGATGAGGAGTTCTTAGAAAGAGGGTCCAGTATTTGTTGCCCTGTGATCTATTTATTATCAACCAACCTTGCATGTTGTCATTGTTTAATTTAAATAATTAATGTACAAGAGTACAGGACAAAAAGAAAGCGCCAGGCTGCTAATATTAAGCATATAAAAAATAAAAAGGGGAAGTCATTGTGTCTGAATCATACTACATCATACTTACCTTTGTAGAACACACCCCACACTCCTTTCTTCTCTGACAGCAGCCAGTTGTTGAGGCGAGGCACCTTTTTGAGGTATGCACAAGTGCAGATAAAAAGCAGCCCGAAGACGAGGATGCCATCGAATGAATAAACTACGGAAAGGGAAAAGTGGCATTGTATACACTTATTGTATTAGAGAATATAAGAGCACAGAGTAACAATCACTCATTTCTGCTCAGACACAACCAAAGACACTCTTAAATGCAGCAGAGGCAGCACAGACTCCAAACAGGTTTGCTTTATAAGGAAGCAAATATTGACACTGAGCAACCACTAACTCCAAGCGTCATATTAATATAGTATGCAAAACAAAACTATGAATGTCACCTTCTGATTTCCTCTCTGTATTTCTACCACTGAGAGAAATATTTATGCCAGTGCTGAAGCATACATGTATATTCTCCCTAACAGTGATTTTTTTTTTCCTTTGACCAAACTGTGCTGTTGAGTTTCTTGTAGACGTAGCAGTCTTGGTTCAATAGTTGTCTACCTGGCTATCCTGAATTTCTTGTAGCATTAGCCACAGACACACACAAGTCAAAGCTTGATAGCATAGATACGTGTAGCGTTACAAAAAAATAGAAGCTAGGAAGAGGTTCATACTAAACACAGCAGGCTTAGTGATGGTACTGCTATATAACAGAAAGACAAGTACTATAGCACTGTAATGAGTGAAGAGGTTTTTTTTGGTGCTAACAGAGTGGTAGTGCTGCCCAGGGCCACGTCTACAACTAGCCTAGCCTCAACTAGCCTCAATTCCAAGAAGTAGCTTAACTTCATGTCCCGCTTGTTGTCGACACGTCCTAGCAAGTTGAAAAACACGGAAAACCTACCATTTGTCATATTCGCAGCTTTCTCTTTGACGATGTTATATGACGGTTTCTTCCTCTAAACTAGCATTCCATCCTAAATTTTAAAGTAGAGATATTATGCAGTCACTCGGCTGACATTTCCGTTTCCCTGACTTAAAATCTTCTTCTACGCTTCACGCTGTTGCTGTTCAGTTAGGGTTACTGCCACCTACTGGAATATTTGATTAACTGCTTAAATTTACAGTTTTAAACGCCCCTTTAAACTTGTAGTCCATTAGGTTGTAACTAGGAGTTTTCAGTTGTGGAAATCCGATTGGTATTTGTCAAAATATGAAATGAAAAAATACAACTTCAAGTACACATCAAGTGACTACTTAAAATTAGATTTTAGATATCCCGAATTAAATTGTGATATCTGTAATGCAATGAGAAATATCTACAACACTGCAACTACTTTTAAATGGAGTTTTTAAATGATGATTTCATTTGCTAAGGGAAAAACTCTATTTGTTAAGGGGAAAACCCTATCCAAAGCTACCCTGTGTGACCCTATGTGAAAAAGTAACTGCCCATCATTGTTAAATTGTGAATTAACTAAGATTACCCATATGTTTTGTAAAGTGGAGTTCAATTTCGCAAGCCACGCACAGGCCTGATTATCGGCACACCTGCTGAATCAATAAATCAGTTAAACCAAATCACATCATGCTCTGATCTCAAGAAAAGATGAATTTTTCAACAACTTTGAAAACAAAGTCACTGACAGTCAGTCTGGACAAGGTTCCAAGGTCATTTCCTAGGCTTTGAGACTCCAGCAAACCATGCTGAGAGCCATACTGCAATAAGAACTGTGGCAAACTTTCCCAGAAGTGGCTGGTCTACCAACATTACTCCAAGACCACATCAACACCTCATCCAGGAGGTCATAAAAGAATCCAGAACAACATTTAAAGAACTTCAGGCTTCATAATTCAAGGTCAGAGTTCATGATTCAGCAGTAAGAACGACACTGGGCAAAAATGCCAACCATGCAAGAAAAATATTCTGTGGCCTGGTATGAGTTTGGGTCCTGTATTTTGTATTTAATCGGCTAATCTTTGTCTAATATTAAACTTTCATGTGCTTACTGGGTACCTCTCTAGTTCTTTGGTGTAGGGATAAAATCACTTTAATAATACTCTATAAACTTTCTCATAAACTCTTCTTAATGCAGCACAATCAAGGCAACAAAACTGAGAGATATTTGTAATCATGATAAGCTCTAACCTTGTGCTTCTACAGAGAGGTAATAAATTATTATAGCGTTAGAAAAATGCAGCAGTAACAAACAATCAATACAGCACAAGGCAGGTTTTTATTGGTCGTTTCTTGTGGCCTGCCTACTGCTCCCTGTAGGGAAATAATATGGGTGGAAGGTCAAGGCACAATGAGCAAACTGGTGAAAAAGGCTGACTCTGCTGCAGCTGTAAACCTGGACACACCTTATGCAGCAGCAGAGGGAAGGATGAGGATTAGATTGAGCTTCCACCCACACTACAGTGAGCTGACATCATTTGCCCCTGTCAAATAAATCAATTAAAAGAAAGCTTCAGTCAGACACAGGCAGAGCGGCATCACAGTGCTTAACACTCGGTGGTGTTTCATGTTTGAGTGTCTTAGACATGGAAAAGACAGAAATGTTGTCAGGGTGACAACATACAGACACCTGTAAAAACACACCGACTTGTGTTGCACAGATGGGTAATCCCTACATTTCTACACTCACTGGCTCATTGCATCAGTCTTAGATTAACCTGTTTTTTACTTTAATAAAATGTCTTATGCTTATATATTTAATAATATATTTAATGACAGCAGTAGGGTAAAAGTATGCACCTCAACAACAAAGAAAAAAATGCATTATAGACGCATAGATTTAACACTTTAATGTGAGCGGTGAAAATTTCCATCACTGTGTGTAATAACAAAGCGAAAGATGCAAAAAGCCATCCTTGTTTTGCTGGCAGTGTTTTTTCATTATCGCTATAATGAATTGCCCTAATCCCTGCATATGCTGCTGCTCTGAGACAACAGAAGTTTCTCCCCTGAAGGGAACAAAGAGTGGTAAGACAGTTAATGAGATTTGATAGCGTGGCACCTGTTTGATCATCTGCGCTCCGGCTGCAGAGCACGGGGCACCCCGGTCTCAAAAACAAAGCGGTCTTCCTCCTCCGGTGCATTTGTTTCTGAGGAACACAGCTCAGCAGTCTCTCCTTGGCGTTGCTCTGTTCATCAATGCTTCTCCAACCGACCACACAGGTAAGGCGGTTTTTTGGATCACTTTTATGCAGTTATGATTAGTGATTACTTATTCAATGGAAAACAATAAAAGGAACAACTGAATTCATTATTTGGATTATAGATAAAGATATCTATCAAAAGTTGCATATGACTTACCAACCTGGTGTATGGAAGCATGTTTCTGCCAAATAAATAAATAAAATAAAATATATAGATAGATATAAAATAATTATATCTATTAGTTTTTCTTATTTCAAGTTAGGAGTCACAAAATTCACAAAATTTCAATTTATTAAATCGACTTACTGAGTAGGGTGAAATTTTGTGAAACCTAACTCAAAAATTTGAGATACCCAAGATTTTGACTAATGGATGGAAAATTGTATTTATTTATTTGGCAGAAACAAGCACCAATACTCACCAGTTGCTTTACTTGTTCATAAACTATTCTGCAGCTGCATAGTTCATGTAGCTAGACATGATCATTTAAATCTGGTAACATCCTTCAAGGGTCATTACTTTACAATAGAAAGCGCCTGGAGGCGACTGTTGTTGTCAGTTGGGCCTATATGAATGAAACTGAACTTTTTTCTGTTTAAAATGTATTTTGTTTTTAATTTTTGATGTTATTTACATGTTTGAAATTAAATAGGGAATCAATCAATTATATTAACCCGCGTTTTCCCATTAATAAGAAGGGTGTCATGCTTTTGCATACTTAGCTAAAAGGGTGTCACACATCGACTAGATTTTACAGTTTAGATTGCTTAATAATAATCATCATCCTAAATTTAGGCTTCAATTGATTAAAACTAGAGAAAGCTGTGTTTTTCTAAATAAAACGCTGATTATTTACCTTTTTGGTGGGTTAAGAATATTTAATAATCTGATTTGATTTTATCAAGTGTTTAAATATGCTAATATGCACATTTTTACGTTTTGTTTTGTTCGTGTTGCACTTCATCGTTCACATAATTACCCCTGGTTGTCATTCAGGTACCACACAAAATGGGTTTCCGCAATAAAAGAGGTAAGATCAAAGTTTGATTAAAGTGACGCTCATGGAGTTCGAATGAATCTAAAGAAATAAATGCATGAGCTTCACTTCCGCGATAGAAACTAGTTTTAGTTTACTTCATGAATATCTTGCTGTAAATATAGACTGTAGTATTGTGTACACTGAATAAAATGCACTGGCTTGTTATTATGTGTATCAGACAGACGTCAGTGCTGGATGGTCCCATCTCACCAGGTGACTGAAAATCAGCAACAGGAGGACAGTGACCTCATCAAACCCAGAAAGCTGCCAAATCCAGTCCTGGCTTCCCACCAACACAGAGCTCTCCATCAAGAGCTGCTATTCTGCCACAGACGGTGAGAAAACACTGACACAGGTAGCAGTCGCTATCTACGAATGTTACTCAGCAATGTCTACTTGAGAATTCTGCATTGAATTGTTCTAGTACCTTTACTAAAAACACTCTGAGTTGCACTATTTTATTAGTTTGGGTGTTCAAACATTCGTCCGTTGGAGAATCCTCTTATTTACCCTTTTTCCCGCTGGCTGGGGCTGTGGCAGCCGTGGATTAGCAGTGTGCTTAGGTGGCGTTTAATGTGGATCAAGTCAAAAGTTAAATGCCCTGTTAAAGATCAGTGCTGATCCCTCAACAGGGGGCAAGTGTTCTCGCTCTCAAGTCTGAGAAAGAACAAAATAATCAACGACATTTATGGTCAGTAAACGAGATTTCTATTAAGTTCAAACTACTTTCTATCAATAGACACCCATCTACTGTATATACTTACACAAAACAAAGGATTTGTTGCATTAATGGTAACCTTTCTGCACTTACTCATAAGGACCACAGCAAGAATTCAATGGTCTTGGTGGTTATGGTCTTCTTGTTTGTCTTAATCTAGAGACACGTCTTCTATCAGTGTTTTGTTGTGTCCTCAGAGGTGTACTGCCGAGAAAAAAGCCAGAGCTGCTGTGTGTCCTCGAACAAAAACAGAGACAGAAGAAAAAGCAGGAGCTGGCTCTCCACCCTCCCTCTGACTTGGAGGTGAAGCTACGTATACGGCAGCAGAGAATGCAATTCGTAAGTACTGTGATTTTTTAAAAAAAAGCAGAAATATTCAGGGAATTATACAATAATGCGTATACTTTTTGAATATTTGCATGCTGACTAAAATTGAATCTTGTTACGGAGGACGTCCAAACACATATCTGTCTTACAGAACGAGCTGGAGGAGAAGAAGAGGAGCGAAAGTCTGAAGAATCTGCCAGAATTTGTTCGTGTGAGACAAACACTGAAGCACATCGCAAATCCTTCCCTGTGATGATTCGAGAAAATCTGCACATACCGTTAACGTGTAGTCCAGACAGACTCTTGTTAATACTAAGTTGAAAGGAACACAATCCTTGAATGAGAACTGCTTGTATGTCAGAAAACAATAATCGAAATGAACGATGTTCAAGTGTCCTGACTCATATAAACTGCAGTAGTTATGAGTTGCAAATAGGCTCCTGCAAGTTTAAGTGAAAAAATTCTGTTTTGCTACATATTACATTTCAGAGGAAAAAAAAATATAGATCTTTTAAAATGAATGCCATGTGTAAAGATTTCAGCCACAACAATAGAACCACTGTCGCTGCCAGGTAAAGGACCACAGCCACATTGATCCTTTTGTTATGATGCAAATGCAACGTTTTGCTTACCTTGGGCAGACCTCATGTGGTTACATGCGGCTCAGGTTACTCTGACATATACCACCACCGAACTTTGCATGTTGCAGACCGAGCACAGAGTCTCTTTGCTTGGCACACTCTGACGCAGCAGGATGGCGAGATGACAAGCCCCACCACAACATAAGAACTTCTAAGGACCAGTTCAAGGACCACAACAAAAAGCCCAAGATGTTGACCCAGGCTCCAAAATCCCCAGATCCCAATTTAACTGAGCATCCTGGACATGTGTCCTACATACTGCTGCCACAGGACCTTCCCAGACGTCCCGTGTCTCTATAACAACAGATCAACTTTAGTAGCAAGAGAAGGACATGGAAAACATCAGGCAGGCAAATCTGGCGTATTGGCACATCAGTGTGATTTCCATTTTTTTTAGTATTAATAAAGCAGCATTATATTAATTAATCTTAGCAGGACTTTGGCCTTTTGTAGAGTTTTTCCATTATGTATGCATTTTGCTGTAATGTGCAGTAACCCCTTTAAACAACTGATGTAAAAGATTTACATGACGAGACTTGGTTTTTTTTTTTTTAATAAAACATCCAGGGGCAGCTGACCAATTACATATTTATAAAATAAAAAAAAAAAGTGACAAACTTGAATTGCGTTGAATTAAAATGTGCTACTGACAACACTGAGAAAGAGTCATGTCATTATTCACAACAATGTAACAGCAGTCATTAAAAACAAACAAAAAAAAGAGCTTAAATGTTGCCCTTCGTGCAGCAGTCTTCACTTGTAGCGCTCCAATATATCTTACCCTTTAATCAAAGCTGTTGTACAGATTTCACAAGTTTTGGGAAACAGCACATCACAAAGGTGGGTTTCAGTTCGGGAGGCTAACATCAGAGAAAACAGACAACGGATGAATAACTATTAAGAGAAATTAAAACAAGTCTTCATGCTTAAACAAAAGTGACCAAGTGCCAGCCGGTAGTCCACTCCTGCATCCGCGCTGTGTTGCAAACAAAACATTCAGAGTTATGCCTCAGTACAGTAAAATATCCACGCCCGGACTTTAATGCTCTGTCAGTAAATGTAAGTACCATTACAGAATTCTCAAACAGGCTCCAGCATGAGGAAAAAAAAAAGAAGTCCTGCCGAATCCAACACGTTCACCCATTTTCTCGTACACATTCTCTGAGACACGCGAAACCTCGCGCGCCATCGATCGTAAACCAAAAGCCAATCTATGACTTTTGTGAATTTTCTCCAACACATTTTAAATATAAACTGTATCCACGAGCAGCGACCACACCCACCGCACGCCTGTCCAAACTCAATACCAGTGTGTTGTGTTTGCCGCAGAATAAAATAACAATAAATAAAATACAAAAGAAAAAAAGGAAATTAAATTGCTTCCACAAAAAAGGTAGACATCAACAGAAGGGTAACGATCTCCTGCCAGTGTTTTTCTTGTACAACCACTATACTGTAATAACTTTAAAACATATCTCATATATGTAGAAAAAGGTACAGCAGGTTAAGATAACATACAGACACTGAAGAGAAGTAGGCCACCAGAAGGTGATAAGGTAAGCACTGACAGTAAAACCGAAGGGGATCGACAACGAAGGAGGACTGAAGATGGCTTCTGTTAAAATACTCGAGGGGCAACATCTCTTGGCAGTTCCCTCTTGTTAAACAACATCAAGCTGTAAAACTGATACCCGACATCGTTCTAAAAGCTGTAGATCTGATATAAACGGGTGATTTTGGCTCTATAACCACATACAAGCAAGTATTAATGTGTGGAGCCCCCAAAAGAGTGTTTGAAACATGTGTGAAAATGTGACTCTCTTAGTTCATGGCTTTTTCTCCATCCAAACCCTCACAACCACAGCTATAACATGTCAAACCCACACAAAAGTGAAATGAAACTAATTGTAGGATAGAGCTCCTAAAGCTGCTTTAACCTGATAAAACAAACACCCCCCCCCCCCCAAAAAAAAACTGAATTGCACCCTTTTTTGTGTTTTCACAAATGCTACAATTTGTATAATGTCTTGTATCAGTTAGGTGACTTTAAACGGTCTAACAATGGAGGCTTGGTGGAAAGGAAAAATCCGATAACATTCCTGACTTGGACGACATGACTATAGATATAAAGCGAACTTCAGCCTTTTAGAGAAAACGATGATTACGGGATCCCATCCTTTCTTTGGCAGCACTGTGAGGGTGGCACACTCCAGTCATACACGTAGGACAGACGCAGCTTGACTTCCTCCTTGCAGAGCCTGCCATCGCGCTGCAGAGTCTGATGTTTTTCCAACATGTCCTCTAAGCTCTGCTTATGCGTCACCAGGTATTTGTTGTTGCAACCGCGTGATTTGTACTCTGTGTCAAAGCGTGGGTCATGTGTCCGCCGTACGTCTACCGGTGCCAGCCACGCGCCCAGCGACACGTCCTCGCTCTGCCACGTCTTGAAGTATCCTGCATTAAGACGCACGTAATGCACAAGATCGGCCGAGAGCACGTAGCCACCGCCCAGTGCGTAGGGGAGGTAGTAATCGCACAGCTCCCACGAGCTTTCGCGCCACTTCCCCGCCGATTTCACCCGGCCTCTCCCTGAGAAGAAGCCCCAGTACAAGCGGTTGGGCTCCTTCCCCTTCAGCTCCTCTTTGAGGAGGTCCAAGCGAGCGAACGTGTCGTCATCTGCTTTCAGGACAAATGTGAACTCCACGTTCTGGTCCAGCCAGGTGTACATGTGCAGCAGTTTGAGGGTCAGGTTCTCGTAAGAGTCTCGCAAGTCGGGCAGTAAGAGTAAGTCCTTGTGCCGCCCTTGCTCTGTGTTAAGATTCTGAAGGTCCTCACTGGAAAGGCCCTGTGTCCCTACTACAAACATGGCCAGAACATCAGAGTCCCGTTTGGCAAGCCAGGTGCTGCGGATGATACTACGTCGCTCCGTGTACTTCGGTCCTGTTGTGATGAGGACCACGAGAAACGCCGACAAGTCTTTGGATGTGGAGGGAGGATTCTGCTGCGCTGGGCGGGACTGAAAACCGATGGCTTGGGGGGCTCTGCCAGGAGGATCGGGGTGACCCTGTTTTAGGGTTTCTGATGTGCATTTTGCTAAGAAAACAAGAACTACAGCAAAGCTGCAAACCGTGCCAATGACCAGGGCTGTCTTGTGACGGCACACCAGACGAAACAGATTCATGATGCGGACTCTGGGGTGAAAAAACAAAAACAAAAGAGGCAAAATATATCAGTTTTATTATCAAGAATTAAAACTATCAACAATAAATATGAACAAGTATGGGTAAAGGGGAATGAGCAAAGAGCTTTTGCGCCTTTCTCTGTTTTCACATAGATGCTTTATGCCTTGGATAACTGCAGCTATTGAGCGAAATAGCAAAGTAACCTCAGCTCTTTCACTCACCCATGATTCTGCAGCACCACCTGGTTTCTAAGCTTAGTAGCTGAACAGTACACACACACACAC
>VUQG01020402.1:0-10606 GCA_015106755.1 Etia nguti
TATGTAAGCGTGTAAAAACTGCAGATAGTCAGATTAACAGTAACAGTATTTTGTCTCTATCCGCCATTGTAGAAATTCATCTCCTGTAAAAAATAACGTGGCGTACAGCGTGACGTCGAAAAAGGCACACACCTTTGATGTTTCGTGACGAACTCTGTATTCCTCGTCTACACGTAAAAGCAAAAACGGAGTTTTCGAAAATCTCCAACCTGGCAGGAGTTTTAAAAAATCTCCGTTTTCAGTGATTCATGCCGTTTACGTGTGGACGAAAGGCCCAAACGCATAGAAAAAGCTGCGAAAAGCTGCGTTTTCAAAAATACCCGTGTAGGTGTGGACGTAGCGTAAAAGAGTTAACAGTTTATTTTATTGCTACCTGTAATTTATTGCAGTTTTCTCGTGTTTTTTTAATTGTTTACAAAAGGCTCGAGGTGTGAAATAAACTGCAATGGAATTTGAAAACAAAATATGGGTGTGTGTAGTTTGGGGGGCGGGGGGGGGCTAGCGAGAAAAGTTTGGGAACCACTGGGTTAGCGTGACACTCAATCTAGTCAGAAGGAACACCACAAGCAGTGCATGATTACTGTTATAGTAAAAGTGGTTTAACGGTCGTAAAAACAACAACAAACATGTATAAACAATATCAACAGTGGATTTATGACTATTTTAAGATTGGATTTGACATCAGAATCAGAAGAATCAAAATCAGATTCTGATGATTCTGACGTCAAATCTAACGATTAAAAACGAACTAAACTAGCATTCAAGGAGTTAATTTTTTTAAAATTATTAACAAATACAATAAACAGTGATAGTCATTAATACAGCTACCACCACAACGGAAAAAAGCAAAACAGAGCCAGGGGACGATCTTATGCAAAAAAAAACAAAAAACTGAAATATTAAGTGGACAACCCACACAAAAAATAAAAATAAATGAAAAATAAAAATAAATAAAAACTATACAGAGATTTATTATTTTTGAATTCAGATATGGTTTTAATGTAATACACAGTTTCCTTTTTAAACGTTGTTAAAAAAACCCCCAAAAAACAAACCCAAAAAACTAGTGTAAATAAATTTGTGAGTTTGGTACTTTCCAAAGATTGATTATATATACCTCTTTCTGTGTTAATTATTATTATGATATTAAATAGGTTTGCATTTTAGTATTTTTTCTTGGGGCAAGTGTAATTTACACAGCGAACAATATGTTTTATTATTGTGTGTGGATTATTTTTACATTTTTTGGG
Organism: Etia nguti; assembly: GCA_015106755.1. NCBI lineage: Eukaryota > Metazoa > Chordata > Actinopteri > Cichliformes > Cichlidae > Etia > Etia nguti. The sequence continues at coordinate 1,251 of VUQG01020402.1, forward strand.
TGACCCAGTTAGCGCCGGTGAAGCGTTCCATGGTCAGGACACAAGAAGAACAACTTCCGGGGCGGGTTCAGCTTTGATTGACAGCTATCCAGCGCAATCCTTCTTCCGTTAGCTCGTAGTAGCGGAGCGAAAATGGCGTAGAGCGGAGGGTGTTCGGGAAAACAGGATGACGGGACCTTCTTCTCTCCTCGCTTGCGGTTACCGGGGAAAGAAGAGGGTCCAGAACTTTATTTCTTCGCCGCTGCGGTTTCTCTCAGTAAGATAAACCAGACAGTCGTTCGTTTGGGAGTCCTAAACGTGTCACCGTAGCGGAAGAAACCCCCTCTCCTCCCCACGGCTTTTGTTTACCATTGTGTGCAACTGCAGCTCAGACCACAGAGGAAATATCTCTGCATCCTTTCGGTCCAACTCACACCAAGGTCAGTGCTTCGGTCAGCTCTTACTCAAACCTCTGTCTCCACTTTTTGAAAACTGACTACATTTGTATGCAAGCGGACTTTTAGATTGTGTTATTTGAGTTATTTGAAGGAGTCGTCTGTACCTTAGCTGAAAGTCACACCGTCGAAAATTATGTTTGTCTGCATTAAATGACACTATGTCCATTAAGCACCATTGAGTGCTATAAGATTCTGCTGTAATCTCTGTTTAAAGCGGAAGTGATTCGTAATCGAATCAATTAACTTAAGGAGCAGAATGGATTGCAGCGTTATATAATGCATTCATTATGCAGTACTGTGTATAACTCTTGAGCCACCCTTCATTTCTATATATTTTTCCACTGAGTCAGACTCAATTATTAATTTTTTTCAAAGTGGCTTCAGGCTTTCTGAAGGTCTTTCAAAGTTTTTCTTTGGACATTGGCTGCTTTTTCACTCATTTTCAGTCCAGTCGTTATATGTTATTTATTTATTTGTTAAGCCACTTAATAATCACCTAGTCATTGAAGCACCAAAAAGGCAATTAGCTCAAGGGATGAGCTGTGTTCGTCTGTTTACACATAACAGACAGCTTAGAAAAAAAGATTACATTGAATATTGATATATCATCTTGGCAGAGAACAGAACAAAAGGCATTGAAAATCCAAATAAGAAGCTTTGAATGAACTTCAATATTGAATATTGAAGTACATTCAAATACTGAATATCAACATTCAAGCTTGTTAGAAACATACATATTCGTGTATGTTTGTACATTCAGTAAATTGGCACACCTATTTTACCATTTGCTAAGGAAAAATATAAAGAAATGAAGAGTGGCTCAAGATTTTTGTACATCACAGCATATAAAATTGTTTCAAATCCAATGAGAGAATGTGCTGAGTATAGTTATGAATAATGGTCATATTTCTTCTATGAAAATGACATGTGAATTGTTATTTTAGGAATAAACCGTCATTTAATGGAGTCGTGAAACCGCTGCAAGTGCTATTGCTTTTCAAATTAAACCCAGCAACATGTCACATGCACCACCACCAAGACCTTTGGAGGTAAACGGCGACTATTGATATGACCTCATTTGTGCTTCTGGGACACTGGTGCCCTCCTTCCTGCTGGGACATCAGCCACCTCTCCTCCACAGCATCCCACGGATCATCAGTGAGCACCATCTGCCGAGATTTTGGGCGGTCGGACTTGCATGATGCACACCCTGCTTATGTCTACATGTAGCCTAGCATTATTTTGTCTGCCAGAAAGTCCTTTAGAAATACCCATGAGATTCTCGTCAGGCTGCATGTAAACATATCGACTTCCCAAATAGTAAGAAAGGAAAAACCTACTTTCACCACAGTTACAGAACACAGTTTGATAAAGAACAAAGTACCTGCTCCCAATTTTCTGGGAAACATAGCAAAAGACACAAGATACTGTAGCAAAGATCAAGGCCTGTGATTTTCATTAGACTCACTGGGTGTGTTGATGTTTTGTTTTTTTTGCTCTACCTCATTGCCATGGGAAGTCCAACAGGATGGACGAGGAGAGTGGTGAATTAGCTAAGAGGTTGTCAAGTGCTACAGAAAGTTGTACAATGTTGGATGATTAGTTTTGTTTCTGGGGGTCAAAAAGTGAGGTTGTAAATGGGAGAAGACTGAGCAGCACACAAGCACACGATGCACACTGTCACTCATTTTGGGTACAAAAAAAACACTGAACCACTCAAACTGTGGTCTCCTATGCATCTGTTTTGCATTGTATTGTGCATTTGTCAGGTCAGCAGGTGTTTCTTTACAAATAGCACATAGAGATAAAATTGGGAAGTTTTCCTTTTAATGTCGAGTCCTTTAGATAGAAATCTGGCAACTTGTATTATTTCAGATTTGTCTGCTGAAGCATTCTGATTCAGTTTTCCTTCGTCTGGTCTCTTTCAGTTGAACATGTTTTATTTTGTTTTTTTCCCATGTAAACTGCTGGGGGTTTTCCCCCCTCCTGTATGTAGGACGTGTATAATGGGACGTTCAGGTAGAGATAGATTTTCAGTTTTGATTTCTTTTAAGGAATTGTGAGAAGACGCAATCAGATCAAAAGTATCTGGTTTATCAAACATGCTTTATCTCACCCAAAAGAAACCTGGGTTTCAGTTTTCTTTTTCTTTAGTGTTTTTACTTTAACAGAAGTATAATGCAGTCACTTGAGGAAGAAAATGCCAGTTTCCCCCTGAATTACCCAGATAATTATCTGAGATTTCAGAGAAACCCATTTCATTTAAAAAAGAAAATGCTGTTTTTTAGGATTAGTGAAATTACTCAAAATCCTGGAAGAAGCTCTACATTTAATTTAGAGATCCACACAATGGAGTCCTGCTTGTTTATTTTAATCTAGTGTAGTTTTTTTTCTTTAAGTAGATAGCTCATCTTGGTCTGTTGGACATTATGGTGTTTCTTTAGGATCAGCTGAACAAAAAAATTATTCGCGGCTCAGTTGATGTTCATGCCTCTAAACTGCATTCAGTCACATATTTGAAAGCATAAACAAGTCACTTAGATAATGATCAGATAATGGTAATGTAATGTAACAAAATGCATAATTATTCCTCAAGTGAATGCATGCTGCTTCTGTACATTTACTGTTTTTGTTCACTTTTGTGATTTTTACAAAGGAAAAAAATCACATTTTACCGGGATTTGTGCAATATTTGATCCTAACTGTCATGTTGTTGACCAAACTGTATATTGTATAAACAAGTGACAAGTTGTTTGAAAGCAACAAAATCACCAATGTCTTCCATTAAGATATGTATAGACTCATGTGCATTAGCTTCTTTAGCGGGACTGTGGTGCCAACATTATAGTAGCCATGCATGACCAGTAGTGATGCTTGCTTCATGAGGAATAGTGAAATCGATTTCTAGGCTAAGCTGGCGCGCCAAACTTTGGAAACCATTTCAGCGAAGTTAAAGGGTGGTAGACTTAGGTACATTTAAATACACTGCATAGAGACACAGCTTTACTCTAAACTCTACTGCAAAATCTCATTTTCATCACATGACTAGTTTGTGCAATCGAAATACAACTAATGTGAGGCACAATCAGGGTAAGTTAAGTATTTATCAAGTCATTTACTATAGCATATATGCTTAAAATAAGTAACTTCTTTTATTTATGCACTATAAAGCATTAAAAGAATTAGTTAATATGCAAAAGCCAAAAATCTCCCAAGTCTAACGTGTGACAGTGACGGAGAAATGTTCTATTAGGAATGAGATTAAATTTAATCCTAGATTTGGATCTGATTGGTAAGGATCCAACATTGACTTTTAGTCCTAGAATAATGATCTCACAGTGACATCCCGTTGTACATATTACCTCATAGTTTTGGGATTCAGAGCGTTATATTTTAATCCATAAAATTGTATTTGATTAGAGTTTTAGAAGCAATAACCTACAATAATGCATGAGTTTAGTGCCCGGGTGAAAGTGTTTAAAGGTTTCTGTAGCATCACGTGGAAAGGGTTATCTTCACCCATTTTTTTTTTTTTTGCTCATGCAGTCAATTGGACACTTCTTTCTTTGGGGAGTTATGGATTTATCACTGAAAGCTTAGGATATTTTCTGCAGAACAAAGTGTATTCTACAGCAGCTGTAGCATCATGTTATTACATCTGTACACGAGAGATGCTTTAAACTTCAATCGTTGTAGCGTTTTTACATCCATTCAGAGCCCACTTCTTATTTAGAAATAAACGTTGAAGTAATTCTGTGACTGCAACGGACTCACTGAGCGAACTTGACACTTGTTTGAAAAGCACTTTCTCTATGTACTGACTTGCACCGTCATCATCTCCACCCTGTCTTGAATACTTTGTTCTAACAACCCTGTAATGCTCTTTCTTGGAATTTGTAATCAACAATTTATAAGCAAGTAGACATCTAGCAACATTAATATATGGGTTTAAAAAAATATGCATGTCTTAGCAGAATAATGAATGATTTGTATTGCATGCAATAATCCAACTTTGTAATGTGAATGAGTGTAATTAGGAAACTGAAATGTTCATTTTGGATGTTCTGTGAGGACTTGTTTGACACAACGGCGAGCACGTTGAAAAACAGTTTTACAGACTACCTGCTAGTTTGATACAGTAAAGAACAGAGTAGTTCTCCATTGTGTCAAATACGACCTGACAGTGTAGCCACAGTGCAGCTGAAAAACAAATCAACCTTTGTTCCCATTTAAAAAAAAAAAAAAAAGGAAAAAATATATCAAGAGCTTAGGTAAGATTAATGACATCACTTTGTTGATCAACTTTTCCACTGAGGACGTGGACTGTGTAGAAACTATGCACTCCAGAGGGAGGAAATGGGCATGCTTGTTATGTGTGAGCCTCTTGTCTGGTTTTGTATTAACTTAAAAAAAAAAAAGAATCTGTATCAGAAGTTCAGCAATAAAATGCAGCATGGTGCCAATTAAATTGATGGGTGTCGACTACAGTTTGAATGCCATATAACACGAACCAAAGGTTTGTTCTTAGTACCCATCTGAGGCTGGTTACACGCCAGAAAATGATTACTGAAGGAAGATTTGAACCTAATTCTAGCTTGGTGTGAAGATTGTAAGCAGGGACAAAACTACCTTTGCTCTCACTGAACTGCTGATCCTAAAATTGTGGGAACAATTCTCTAACTTTATTAACAAAATAGCATTTACAGCAAATACACAAGATATACACTCACTGGCCACTTTATTAGGTTCAACTGCTTTTTAGTGGAAATATCTAAGCAGTCGATCACATGGCAGCAATTCAAAGCATTGAGGGCTGTAGATGTGGTTGAGGTGATCTGCTGAAGTTCAAACCGAGCATCAGAACGGGGAGAAAGAGTGATTTACTGACTTTGAATGTGACATGGTTGTTTGAATGAGTATGTCAGAAACTGCTGGCAACAATAACTCAAATTAGCTTTTATGCACCCATTCAAGCTATGCAGAAAAACATGTCTTAAAACACAACATGTCCAGCCTTGAAGCAGATAGAGATGATCACAGTAGGTGCCACTCCTCTCAGTAAGAGAGGATTGTCTTATTGTCATTACGCAAGCATAAGAAAATTAAGGCAAAGCTAAGAATGGGAAACTCAGGCTGCAAAAACTGGACAACAGAAGGTTACGAGAACAAGAGGATGATAGGGTCAGAATTTTGCATAAACAATATGTAAGTATGGATCCATCTCACTTCACAATCAAAGGTTCAGACTAGCAGTGGTGCCCTCAAATGGCCTCCACAGTCACCAGATCTCAATCCAATACAGCCCCTTTAGAATGTGGTGAAACAGGTCATTCACAACATGGATGTGCAGCAACTGTGTGATGCTATCATCTCTAAATGGACCAATATCTCTGAGAAATGTTTCAAACATCTTGTTGAATCTGTGCCATGAAGAATTAGTGTAGATCTGAAGGCAAAACAGTACTGGCAAGATGTACTAAATAAAGTGGCCACTGAGTGTATGCTATCCATTACAATCAAACTACAGTAAATCAAGATTACTTTGAAATTTCTGAGCTGTGTCAACAACTGTTGCCGACATCTGTAACAGTTATATCTGCACCGAGCCATTTTAGACAAATACCTTGTGAGGGTACCCGCAACAATGTTTTGAACCACAGTAACAATACAGGCGGAATGACGTTTATATTTCACAACAATGCCCTGATTTAACCTGCAAAAATTAAGAAAATGAATAATAAAAAGTAATTTCACTTAGTACCTGTCAACATAGACTGTATATAAAAGATGGTTGTTGGCCCAGTGAGGTCCGGTTCTGAAGCATTCTGGTCAGCAAGCAACACATCAGAAGGGAGGGGTGAATCTGACTGAGTAACCAAGGACACTTCATGGTCACACAGTAGCAGCTAGCCAATCATAAAGCATACCGTTTTGTTTTATATTCTTATAGCCAAAGTGGGGCCATAATTTACAAAATAAAACAGTCATGCTGTATTCAGTAAGATGTAAAAATAGTGACCGAGACCATAAACTCAACAGGAAAGTGGCAGATCACAGGAGCAGGAGGGTTTTTCCATTTTACCTTAAGAATAGATTTTTCAATGAGGAGGCGCCCTCTGCTGGTCATTCTAAAGACTGCAGGTTTGAGGCAGGTTTAAGTATCCACACTCTTCAATGCTGGAGCTGCATCTATCTTTTACATACAATCTGAGATATTAGGGTTCACTGATATTCTCTTTATTTTCCAATGGAACAAACACATTTCAGCTTTAATCCATTATTAGTGATATCATTTTCTTTACAAGCATATGGAGGCACATAAATGCCTCCATCACCAAAAACCATCTTACAGTATGCAGCAGACTGAAGAACACATTTTCCCTAATCCCAGGTCGAGCTGGGTGTCCTGTGTACACTAGTTGACCATTTTACTGGTAACACTTCTGTAAACCAGTCTGTTCTTAATGTGTGACATCTGTTCCAGCTGTGCTTCGAACTGTTGTCTCACCTGCAACGGAAAGCAAGTAACACATTTATTTTCTCAGCGGAGGGAATTATAATTTCTTCCATTCCTGACTGGATTGCTTTATGCACTAATCTCTTCTGTCGTGAAGTGAGTGTGAGTACTGATGTAGCAAACCACTATATTACCCAATGGAAAAAAAAAAAAATTGGTTCTCTTGCTCAGACATGATATTATTATGTCCATGGGGATAAAGTTATTTCAGTGTCCCACCTCATTCATGCTTCCTCTGAGCGGCTTCTGATCAAATGTGAGTATGGATGCCTTCACCAGGGAGCTGCTGTTGAGGATGTAACTGCAGAGAGAATTAAGCAAGTTCTTGAAGATCGAGGGATGCAAAAAAATAACTTCAATGAAACAGTTTCCATTAAAGAATGAAAAATATAATTACCAGCCACTTATTTATAAAGTGAATAGTTAAACCTACACATCAAGTGTACAACATATACAGGGTTTGTTTCATCTCTGACCTGAGCTCACAATATGAAGTGAACAAAGCTTATAAGCCACACGTTTATTCTAGCCTCTCCAGACAACATGTACACAAGTAGTCAATATGGTTGTGTGGTTAATAGAAGCCGGAGGGCTTACCAGTTGATGTTTGCTTTGTAGAGGAGAAAGATGGAACGAATCAGAGCCAAACGTGAGGGTGCTGAGTGAATGACTTTCCCCAGAGCACAGCGGCAGCCGTGGCATTTTAAAGAGCTATAGATGCTGGGAGTGACCAAGAGAAGTGGGAGCAAGGCACTCATTAACAACCTGTGGATGACTGTGATGCATCCAGTAATTGATCTATACCACTAAAGTCTACGCTGTGCTCATGACAATGCTTTGTGGTACAAAACAAATTCCCTCTACAAGGTGAATAAATGCTGCAGCTTAACCCTACTCACCAATTAGTCATTTCCCCTTTATGTTCTGACTCCATCTTGTCACTAATGACTACATCGTTGGTTACTCCTAAAGGAAAATAGGTAGAAAACCATTTAATATCATATTGGCATAAAACTTTTGATAATCATCAATGGAGTTGAAGTACAGTAGCCCTGAAAAAACAGACAGTAAAAGAGCATTAGGGAGCAAATTGGGTTCTGTTTGTCACTCTGGCACGAACAGCACGTCCCAGTTGATCCCACAAGTGTTCAATGGCGTTGAGGTCAGGACTGCAGGCAGGTTATTCCATCCCCTCCAATCCCAAACAGGCCCAAGGGCGCTGGCCCAAGTAGTACCAAAGAAGTCAACACCACCAGAACTTAACGATTATCAAACAGCTGCCCTCACGTCATGTGACGAAGGTACTGTGGAGACTAATCTTGGCCCAGCTGAGACCACATGTGAAATCATCTCTTGACCCTCAGCAGTTTGCACACAGACCAAATGTGCAAGTGGCTGATGCAATCACCTATATCCTGCAGAGAGCTTACTGCCATCTAGACAGTAATGGCTGCACAGTGAGAATTACCTTCTTTGATTTCGCAAGTGCATTTAACACAATCCATCTGCAGCTACTGAGAGAGAATCTACAGGAAATGTCAGGAAACACATCCACTGACAAACAGGCCACAGCATACGAGACTGGGGAAGTACTCTGTCTGATTTGGTGATGTTCAGTTCAGGAGCTCTACAGGGCTCTACTGCAATCTCCCTTGTTGTTCACCTTGCACACCTAAGATACCTAAGAGTTTAGCTCTGGGTTGTGGCACCTACAGAAAGACTCTGATGAGTACGCAACGGTTTGATTTTAGAGGCAGGATGGGGAGTAGAGAGCACTAGTGGATGTGATTTTGTGTCGTCGCCTGGGAGGATTCATCTGAATATGAATAAGACCAGAGGGAATGTGATCTACTTCAGAAGGTTCCTGTTGAGGTGGTGGAGAGTACAGGTACCTGGGTGCCCACATCAACAACAGGCTGAACTGTGCTGGGGTCTGCTGGGGGAGAAGACTGAATAAACTGATTATGAAGGCTGACTCTGTAACTGGCTGTAAATTGGAAACTTTGAGGATATTGTGATAAAACTGTTATCCATCATTGATAATCCTGACCACCCCTACGCTGAACAGGCAGTCTCTCTAAAAGACTGATTCAGCTTTGCAGCTACAGGAGCAACATAGATGCAATATAACTTTGTCAGAGAGGCATCTACCATATATCGTTGTTTTTAAATAATGTATTCATCATCTCATTGCTTATCTTACTCCAACATATTAAGTCATGTGATGTAAACTGTCGCCATAAAAACAAGTCAAAATCCATCTACTATGAGTTTAGTTAAAAGCACTGTAAACTGATACTACATTTAACTTAAGCCCAAAGCCCAATGCCTCAGCGAACAAGCGTTTAGAAATGAAGTGTACGTACTTATGCACATAAGCGAGTCCATGCTTTTCATCTCCC
>VUQG01020404.1:0-10205 GCA_015106755.1 Etia nguti
CATGCGAGTGAAATTCTTGTGTGCAAGTTTCACAAGCAACAGAGGTGTGCAAAATACAAGAAACAGGAACAAAGCAAAATATAAGAATGGGAATCTGAGAATTATATGAATAGATATATGTACAATATAAGAGTGTATGTGCATTACTGAATGTGTATACTAAATATGTATATCTGTGTGTGTGTGTGTGTGTGTATATATATATATTTTAAAAATTAAATAGAATAGAATAAACAATAAAATAAAATATACAGAGGTTGGCAGCTGGAAATGTGCAAAACAAGTGGCATTTATATACAGTATGGAGTGCATAATGTTGAAGTTCTGGTAAGTGAAGGTGAGGTGTCTATGAAGTGTTCAGCAGTCTGATGGCCTGATGGAAAAAGCTGTCTCTCAGTCTGCTGGTACGGGACCGGATACTGCAGTACGTCCTTCCTGATCCATAAATCCATAAAAGACTTAATACAATTTGTAGCAGATTTGGCCTGGTGATCGTATGCATGGAGTTTCTGTGTTCTGGAGACCATTATACTTAAAGTTTATTTGATAATGCATCAAAAGAAAAACCTACACAAAACCAAGTTTGTACCTGAATCCCTTCAGTATGTCTGCAGAGTGATGAGACTTGCTTATTGAGCTTTCTTGTGTGACATCATGCATACATTGCTCAAGAATTGTCCACCACCAGTCATGAGGGGAAAATGCCTATTCTGAATGCTTTATTGCTGAGTGGTTCCTGGAGTTCACAAGCAGCAAGGTGAAATTATTTGCAAATATAGTGCAGTATTATTTTAGGGTCTTTACCTTACAATATAAAGTGTGTTGAGGTGACCGTTGTTGTGATTTGGCGCTATGTAAAAAAAACAAAAACAAATTGAATGATTGCACCAAGAACCTCCTTGTGATTGCTTTGGTTTCTAGCAGACTGGCACAGCTCAGGCAACAATGTTGCCTTATGAATTATCATTAAAGTTGAGAAGAAATCAGTGTTGGATCAGCATTAAAATACCTGATGAAATGATGAAACCTGACACTGTTATGACAGTGACGTTATCCTGGTGATGTCTATTTAAGATGTCTTGAAGAAATATTCATACTCCTTGAACGTCAACACATTTTGCTCCAATACAACCATGACCTTAAATGTATTTCATTGTAATTTTTATAGACCAACAAAAAGAAGTGCAAAATTGTTCAGCGGAAGGAAAATGGTACATGGTTTTGAACATTTTTTACAAATAGAAATCTGAGAAATGTGCCGTACGTTTGTATTCAGCACCCCTGAGTCAATATTTTGTCAAATCACCTTTCACTTCAGTTACAGCTTTTGCCCATTCTTCTTTGCCAAATAGCTTCATTTCAGTCAGTTTGAATTGAGAGCGTCTGTGAACAGCAATTTTCAAGTGTTGCCAGAGATTCCTAATAGGATTTAGGTCTTGACTTTGTCTGGGGCACGCTAACACGAATGATGCTGCCATCGCCATTTTTTACGGTGGGGATGATGTGTTCAGTTTGACACCCCCGTCCCCACCTGATCCCACCTGCCAGATATGAAAACATCCTGTATTTATAGTCTACATCACTGTACCCTAGAAGTTTCCTCTGTAAATACACAAGGTTATGTATTCACTTACTGTTTTGTTATATCTGAATTGTGCAAAATGTATTTTATAGGTATTGTCAAACACTACATGCAGTGATGCATACTGTAGACTTGTAACTGTCACTATTAGATGCTTCTAAAATTTCATTCACTGAAATTTGCTTGCTAATATAACTGAGAATTTAGGTGATGGTAGGATTATATTAGGTGGGATGATTTAGGGAAAGAGAGACATATATTAGGTAAAAACCCCAAATCTGATCAGAGCATGCTCCTTGCATATTTTTTTTGTATGCATAAGCAAATGGCACTTTAGTGGCACTCTGAGAATTCTCCTTTACATACAGGCTGTTCACAGCTTTGATCCGGACCAGGTGGAGGCAGGTCCTGGTACCATGTAGGAGTGAATTCACCAAATGTGATTTTGAAATAATATTGATTTGATAAGTCAAGTCAAGTCAAGTGGCTTTATTGTCATTCCAACCATGTGCAGTGGTACAGTACACAGTGAAACGAGACAACGTTCCTCCAAGACCATGGTGCTATATATGACATATAACACACAATCAACACAGGACTATATAAAGTGCAATGTGCAAAAACTGCAAACGAACCAAAACAAAGACAGTACAACACCAGACAGAACAGATCGATACAGACACAAGACAGTGCAGATGCAACAGTGCAATAAAAATGTGCAAAAGACTGAGTATTGCGCAAAAAACACCCAATGACACAATAACTTTGTGTTTCTTTCTAACTGATGTAAAGTTATTTGTTGTTATTTACATGCCAGATAGAACCTAATATTTAATGATAAAGTTCTTAGGTTATAATTTGATACATTTTAATCAACATCACTTGAACATTTCTTCTGGCCGTAGATAAAGAAGTACAAGCCCTGCTGATCTTTAGTAGTGATGTCCATGTTGTGTCATTATTAACCGAGGGTGCAAAAATGATCAAGAACCAACATCAGAATTCAAAGTTGGTTCGATTAAATTAAAGTTGACAGTCAGTCAAAATACCACTGAATCACTGTTTATCTTTAGTCATGAATTCAACATTGCTTTAACATTGACCGCAAATGCAAAAGGGATTAAGAATTTTGGTTGGGGTTTAATGTTAATCTGGTAAATTTAGTCTAACAGTGCAATCTTGATTTAACATAAGTTTGCAAATTATCAGTGCTGTACCAGTTTTACCTGTATACCTCACTTTTACCTTGCGACCATTCACCATTAGGCTGGGAAATACAGATTTTTTCCTTTGGGCCTGTATTCGTTGCCACTACAGTGTCACACGTCCAAAGAGATGTTAGAGTCCAGTGGTTAGTGCTTACATAGCAAATGTTAGCATGATAATATGCGTAAAATTTGATTATAAACAAATAAACTGGATAAACATTGTTAGCCAGTCTTGCAGTACAGCCGGGGTTCCTGTGGCTTTGGAAAGTCTCAAAAGATTTGCCATTTATCTGATTCACACACGTTTCACAAGCCATCAGCTGCACATTACATTCACAACTGATAATACTGACTGACATAATCCCAAAGCCATAGATTTGATTGTTATATATGTGTAATTCAAACATCTTTTCCTCTAGGCCATGTGACAAGACCTAAACATAAACTGACACATATCCTTAACAAATCCTGCAGTGTTGCTATGGCAATTACAGGAAGCATTGTGATTGTCAGCTAGTGGTTTTAAGGTCAGCAAATCCTTGAACCAGAATGTAATGAAAACACAGAGAATGTCCATTTTCTTCAGTCTCCGGAAGTGTCATATTGTGGACAGAGCTAATCGGTCCACCAGGCTTGCATATTTCTGCTGTATGTCTAATAGCAAAGCATTTACCTTGTAGTGCACCTTGTTTGAGCATTACCATAAATGAGCTTTTTACACCATCAGATTGCTTTTCGCCAGCCTTAATTTTTCAACTCTAAAACCGTAAATAACCCAGCATGAATAATTCAGCTGAATGATATGCATAGCCACAGATTAATTTTAATGAAGTCAGCTTGACTAATGAAGCTGTCATCAAGTGCTGTGTCTGTCTGGTCCAGATACACAGAGGGAAGCATGGAAACAAGCCCAACTCGGCAGAGGAAATCGATGGACGGCTTTTCAAGCCAACAATTTTGTGCTGGTGAGCAGCCTACGCTCAGACCCTAAAAGTCAATAAAAAACACAATTAAGGTAGTCGTTATGTGCACTGGAACACAAAACACCACTGTCTCATTAATTGCCATCAAAAACTACAAATGATAGCAAGTCACTGTGGTATAATCGGCAAGATAGAATTTTAGGGTCTGTGTCAGCCAAGAACTTTGCAAAATCAGAAACTTGCAAAAAAACCCAAAACAAAACCCAAAAACAAACTATATTATGCAGTGAGAAAAACAGTGGCTTATTGTTTCTGAGAATTTCCTCTTGGTAAAAACTGATGTTAAGTATCATCTGCAGAGTTCTTGCTCTAAACCCACACCAATCCCACGTACACTACCGTATCCTATCACACTGTTTAAATTCAAGGGAACTTATTTTTTTTTTAAAGTTTGCAAATTTTGTAAAAGAAAAACAAAAAATCATCTTACCTTTTATTACTGCTATGGTCCTACTTTTGATGCATGTTCCAAACTGGCGCTCATTATTTTCTTTAGACCACCACATGTCTGAACATTTGATATTTGCGCATCAGTGTTCAACATGCAAAATGCATTAAATGGGAAAAATAAATTTCAAACAGACTCACAAGTGTGTAGTGTCTTATTTTCCAAGAAAGCTGGATTGCTCACTGGTTTGCCTTAGTAACTTAAACAGTAATAGTATGTACACGAGTGGTTGGTTGGTTATTTTTCAGCATTTCAGCAAATGCAGCATAGCCTAAGCCAGACCATACACAGCACATAGACATGGTGTTAGGACCTATGGTAAATTGTCCGTGACTTTACACCGAACAACTCTGGACTGCCCCAAGCAATTCACAGATAACTCCACAATTGCAGCCCTGAGATTCTGATTCACCCACTAATTTTATTCCCACAGAAATTACCTTGACTTCTGCTCTTCAAAGGCACCAAGAAAAGTACTAGATCCACCCTAGCCCATGCTAGTATCTGATATTTTTTCTTTCAGTAGAAATATCAGATATTATTTCTGTGTATTACAATTATGTCACTGTTTTCCCAGTCTAAATGGGGTAACAGGAAATATAACCTAGGTAGTAATTATCTTATCCAAAAGCTATAATTGCTATAACCATTTTCTAGGTCTGTGGATTATTTTTTTCATTTAATGAAGGGGCAAGTCAACACTGAAATCCCATCTGATGATTATCTCTGTATTGGCTTTGATGGACTTTGCTTTTCTTCCAATCAGCATTCACTGCATGGACTGCAGTAAACTGCTGAGCAGAGATTCATGACAGAAGATGATTTGTGCTGCACTGTAGTCTTATCGTCATCAGTTCAGCATTTTAATTTGTCTAATTTTTACTAATGACTAAATGCCATTAGCCCCTGATGTACTTATTTTATGTGTTTGCGTTTATTGTCAATTGTTTAGAATCAAACTTAATAAGCTGGTGAAAGGATATCTGCTTAGTATCAGTAAGTTAACATTATTATTGTGAGTAGCAGCGTGCTGACATTAGCATTTAGATGAAATCCCAGTTGCATCTACATCCAGCCTGACAAACCGCTAGCATGGCTGTTGTCTCTTGTTTAAATGTAATTTCCATTGCTTTGGATGCACACCGTACATTTGCAGCGGGTAGATACTCAGACGGAGCTCTACAATCAAGATTCCTGCTTCTGATCACACACAGTCGATGGAGTCAGTAGACATGTAAAAATTGGCTCGCCTTTCATGTCAACGATGGGCTTGATTCAAAGCAACCTGCCTGCGACACTCACCCTGGATTGCTGTATGTACTTTAATGTTCAAAGCACTAGGGAAACTAACATGGCTGAGAGTGTGGTTTCCTTTGTTGAAAAGTAAACATTTCTGTATTAGTCTTTAATAGCTCAGTGGCTTGTAGAGTGAGTGGATTTGACATGATATAGACAGATACACAGACTTGATACTTTTTCTTCTTTGTTGTTTTTTGAAGGTTAATCCTATCCTTGCAAAACTAAACACATTGGAAAAAATAATTTTAGAGTCTAGGGAAAAGATGTACCTTATTGAAATTTGATACTTATTATTAATATTCTTCACTGTAGCTTAATTTAACACCAGACACAGCAGAAAATACATGCCAGGTTCTCTATATATATATCTATATCTATCTATCTATCTATCTATCTATCTATCTATATATATATATATATATATATATATATATATATATATATATATATATATATATATATATATATATATATATATATGTATATATATATCTATATATCTATATCTATATCTATATATATATCTATATATATATAGATATATATATAGCTTACATATTAATTATCGTTACTGAGACAATACAATTACACAGAAAGGAAAAGCTAACAAAAATGATTATGTGGAAAAGGTCGAGGCTGAGTATAGTAGCAGTGCACTTCCTCTCTGTCCATTTATGCCACTAGAGAATTTATTTTTCTTTCCTGTTCTGCATACTTTACATGCAGCTACTTTCCGTTATTAAGTTACCAGTTTTTACTTAGTGCTGAAGGGAGTTTTTTCCATATTTGTACTCTGCACACTAATGATGGGTTCGGCATTAGTGATTGTGGAAAAGCAGAGGACACTTTACAGTCTTTCCTATATAACCTTTTGGGCAGAATACTTCCAGGAGACTGTTGAATCTTTTAAATCAATTCAGTACAATCTGCCTAGAAGAAAGGTCTGGAAGAAAAGACATAAAATTGAATTAGCCTTACCCTTGGACCTCTTTATTCACTTTATTGGTTGCTGGAAATGGCATTGAATTCCTTTTATCAGCTGATGTACCCAAATCTTTAATCTTTAATAATTGTATCACAGTCAAGGATACAAGTCAATTTAAATTTAAGCTGATGATGCTCTTTTGTATCATTTGTCGAATCCCACATGTACAGTGACCAAGGATTGAATACTAGCCGCTATAATTAAGATGCATTTGACTTAAACTATAAAGAGCAGCAAACTCAGATAGAGCAGAGGTCATCTGATCGCTGCAATGTCAAAAAAAAGATAAAGAAATATCATTGCAAATTATTTTTTTATTCCCATTTCCCCCTTTGCACTGCTACACTAGATCTTAGTGTTTCCCAATCTACCAAATTCCACATCGACCCCCTGAGTTTAATTAACAATAGCGTGAATTAATTTGAGTCATTATTCAATATATATTAAAAAGTTGGTGCAAAGATGTACAAATAATAAAAAAGAATCAAGCAGTAATGAAGAATGTTATCGAGTTATGAAAAGCTGATTAAAAATGTACTAAATGTTTGAGAGACATGGATATAAAAGCATTCAACAAATACAAATGCAATTAGGTATTGCAATTAAAGTATGAATACAGCTGTGCATGTCTACACATTTAGTGATCAAAGCCGATTCTGATCGACTGCAAAGATGTAGCCATTACAGAGTCACTCCTTCCTTTATGCATGTTAGTTAAAAGAGGAAGCGAAAGAGGCCATTCAAGACATACAAAGCATGGTAGATGACCAAGAGACCAGCATCAAGTAAGCAATGAGGGGACACTGGTTTATATGGTGCAATAAGCTCAGACAGCAAAGTTGGTACAAATATAGCTCTTGTTTTACTGATAATTAGTGAAAAGAAGCCAGACTGGTAGCTAATTAATACAGTTTTAAACTTCTGGCTGGATTCTAGCTTCAGATTTCTGCTTGGGTCAAAGAGTTTGAGTAGACGATCTACAAAGATACAGGAAATGCATGAATTACAGCACCAGCATTACACTTTGATGGAATGGGTTCAATTAGCTTTGATACAAGACACGGATATAAGATAGCAATCAAAAAGAACTCCACTGGCTTTGATGGTTGAGTTTCCAGAAATAATACAATCATTAGAGTTAACACTCAAATGCTTGCATGAATCCACACATCTCCCTGATTTAACAAATGCTTACAAAACCATAATTAACTTGAAGTTTATGTTAATCCTTTTTATAGTAGACATGCCTCTGTAAATTCAGGTGTGTATTCTTCTTTGCACTAATAAGTGTAATGCAAGGTGTGACTGCCATGGCTATAACTTTTTCCACAATTTATCAGAATCAGCTTTAATGACTAAATGTGAACACATATGCACAACAGCTTTCATACTTTTTATACAGTGAATTCTCTTGGATGAAGAAAGCATGCAGTGGAGTGATGTAACCCAAATAATCTAAAACACACTTATGTGACAATAGTGTGCATCTCCTGACAAGTTACAAGGTTAAATTACTTTATTATTCACTTTATTACTTCTTAATTACTCTTAACAATAAACAAATTTTATAAAGTGTTAGGAGTTGTTTTATACTTACTTAATTGTTCTATACTTAAAGTTTTCAGGGAAAACACTTCATTGGCTACTTTTGTGCTTACATTTAACTTATGCTGTCTAACTGCTATCCCACCATAATGCTGCTGCTGGCACCTTGTTTCACACTTTAAATGAGGTAGTCTGTCATCAGTGACAGTAACTTATTGGAAAAGAAGGATGGGAAACGTTATGCTTAAAAATGCTGCTGCCTGCAAGCATCGATAAAATGTTCCGTTTTTTAATAACGAAAATATCATTACTGCAAATTTTCTTGAAATGTCCTGATTTTGTCCTAATTTTGAGGTTATGCTGCCCACCCCTGGGCGCACAACCAATTCAGAATCTGCCATTGCCCATTCATAGTTGCTTATTTTGTCATGAAAGAATCTGTATTCTTTGTTTAAAATGTTTCATCTTAGCTGTACTGAAATATTTACTGCGACAGTGATGTTAGCAAAACAGAAGCCTCGAACGAGCCTTCATATGAGTAAGTGTATGGTGAGCTCAGGTATAAAAATCACAGGCATTGCTTTTGGTAACTTAGCTTTAGCTCGCTAGTCAGTTAACAACCAAGTAACCATATGTGCTCTTCATGTTGTAATCATGTTTCTAAGCCTGTCACATATCACAATATGCAGCAGTTACAGGAAGTTACACTCGAAAGATAACCCGTTACTGGTTAGTCTACTTTTTTTTCTGCAATGAAATGTAACTAGAGTTTTCTGAACTGAGGGGCTATGCTAGTCACATGTAAGGGATCCTACGCTTATCCTAGTCCTAGGCTGAATTATATGCACATCGTCTTTTTGGAGTCTTTGCTGTTATATTTGGTAAGACCTGTTCTGGATGTTGTTGTTTTGCTTATTCTGACCTCCGTGGTATTTGAGTTTGCCATAACTTGGTAAATTAAACTCCATCAACCTTTTCCTAGGAGCACTGTTAAAATATTTTGGAACACCTACAACATCTGCCCATGATGCTTCGTTAGCTGATAACAGTACAGCAGGTGAGTTTTTCCTGCCAGATGAATATGGACCAGTCTGTCAAATATTTTGAGGATTCATAGTATTTATTAGTATTAGTATTTAATATGACATGACATGGCTTTTTTAGTCCATCTCTACAAATGAAGAGTATACCTTTCTTAATGAATAGTTTGTATTTTAATTATTTATTTGGCGTTCCTATTTAAGTTTCTATTTAATTTACTTAATATTGTCTTAAATTTACAATTTCTGTTAGAAAAGCATATCTGGGTTTATGTTAAATTGTTTATGAGTCTTTCTGATTTCTGCACAATCACTTAAATTAGTTCACTTGCTTTGTACATGCATCTTCTGCTGTGTATTTATTATTTATTACTTTCCAGGTCGATAAATGTCCTGGTAATGGGTGTCTTAGATGTGCTGTATATAGCTAATTTAGGTTGTGGTGAGGTGGGTTGTAGAAAACGTGTTTAACCGGGAGACAATCCCACATCAAACACCTGGAGCCAGCTCTGCCTTGGTTCATTCGATTAAATTGGAGTCTCTGCTCTTTATATACCTATTGCCACGGGGAATCCTCATATTAAAGCTCCATTGATGATGGTTTTGTTGCTCAACGCACACATGCACTTAACTCAGGGCAAACAAACTCAGAGCTGATTGAACTCTGAGTTTTCTGTTCCAGAACAGCCGATCAGAGTTGCCGATCTCAAAGTTAATCAACTTAGAGTTTATGATAGAACTCAGTTTGTTGAACATGCTTACATGATGAGCTCCAGCTGTCACAACGAAAACCAGCAATAACCCCCACCCAAACATGTTAGAAAAGACAGTTTAAAGAAGATGAGAATTAAACATATAAGAGTTCGCCTTTGAAATCAAATTGATTAAAACCCTCAGATTTCTATCAGTCTGTTTTACGTTTTCAGTAACTGTGTTTTATTCAGAACTTTTCCCACACAGAGATAAAACCTGGAACTAAACTGACCTGAATACTACAATACAACAAAAATAACTTTGTGGAAAGAGAAGACTGAAAGAAGGAAAGTCCCGATTACAGATCTGCTCCAAAGCCTCCTGTTAGGATCCTGATGGTCACAGAGGACGGGTGCTGCTGT
>VUQG01020404.1:10225-21093 GCA_015106755.1 Etia nguti
CGGGTGCTGCTGTAGTGTGAGGTTGAAGGATGTTTTCCTAAACCTGAAGCACAGTGGCAGGACAGTGATAGACACCTCCGTCCTACTGCAGGGCCACAGGTGTCATACAGAGGAGACCGCTACTACATTACCTCCTCACCACTGTGACCAAGACAAAGACCAACCTTTTCCTCTGTGTAGGCACACAGAGGAGATCAGCCATGTGACTGATGACGAGATCCACGTGCATTATCATGGTGAGACTGATTTTTTTTTTTTCTCCTTATCATAATTGTTCAGGACTTTGGAAATAGATTTTTAGCCCCTTGTATACAGCAATTTTACTTTTCTAGCAGGTTGTTTAAGACATTCATGGTAACATAGGGCTGTTAATCTTTATGTAATGGAGGCAAAAGGGCTTTAATAACTACACAAGGATTGATCGATTGAGCAAACAGTTAAATTTAGCTTGGAGTCATGTACCTGCCGCAGTTGTAGAATAATCAGCACGATGCCCCACAGCTGTGACTGCTCATCGGGTTTTTTGTTAACAGTAAAATCTTAATAATCAAAGAGCTTCATTTGCAGTACAGTGACTTTAAGTTAGATGCTGATAAGTCTCATCCTTTTGGGAGCTTCACTAATCACATGCATGTGTTATATAACGTTAAAAGACTTGTTTTTCTTTTTTGTTGCTTCTCAGATAAACCAGATAGATGAGAATGATCCTTGTAAAGGTGACCCAGAGCGACCACTTAAATCAGAAACTGTTTAGCATCATTCCTTCTATGAAGGTGTGTGAGCACATAGGTATACTTTACAGGGAAAATGGAGTCTGTATCCTTGAGATCAACAGGACTTTTATGTCTTAATTTTTGTATTTTTGTAACTTTTCCATCTTTCATTCTGTGCCTGTGAAGAATCAGATGTGAACTCGACTAATCTTTTGTAAAGGAAATTAAAGCAGATATATGAACAAGAAAGAAACTGAAAAGAAACTCAACAAACCAGAGTAGTAAAGAGGCAGACAGCAAAACCAAATGAAAGTCTATGCCGAGTTATAGAAGATATTTGAGGTCATGTTGATCATCTCCAAGTGTTTAACTCTTTAAAAAAATCAGGGACTAAAACCAAAAAGGCGATCTGAGAAATCTGGAGATTTGTTAGGCAGATTCGGCACATAGTGCCTTAAAAATCTGCAGAAAGTGAACTTTTAACACTCAAAGACAGTTTATAAAATGCAGTAATAGTGACTGATGTGTTGTTGATTAGTGGTTAATAAAAGGGTGAAAAGACCTGACTGAAAGTGATGGAGAAGAAGAAGCAGATTCTACTTTTGTAGATATGAGGTTGTTTTAAACATCAGTGCGGCAAAGATTCTTCCTTCAAGAGAAACAGACTGTCAGATTTAAAGGGTTTAAAGGGTGGAAACAAAATCAGCAGCTTTAGTTGCTTAAAGGTGACTTGGCTTCACATTAGGATGCACTTTTCACTATCGCTTCAGTTTTTCTTTTGTTGAGTGAAGTGTGTCTTTGAAAAGGTGTCCAGGCCTGTTCGTAAAATCATTTTTCTCAAGAGGAACAAAACATTATTATCCTTTTATTCAGAATCATCACAAGCTCTGCTGTTCAGAATCCTGTTAAAACTGAAATCATATCTGTAATTAAGACCTAAAGTACCCGTTCTTTTTTCTTTTGCATATTTTATGTTTTTAAAGCAGTTTGTGATGCTGGTTTTAACTGTGATACAAATATTATCTTGTCAGTAGTGACACTTTTAGCTCAGGGTCACGTTTCAGCAGGGTAGTTTTAGTTGTTTTGATCTAATTTGCAGCTTGTTAACAATGTAACTTCAATGATGGCTGATATAAAAGCACTGACGCTCTTATAGCAATTTCCAAAGAGTTGGATTATGTGTATAAAATGCATTATAGTGCCTTTTGAATGGATGGTCATAAGTCTGAGACAAAGATTCATTGTTTCTCCTTAAACAGGATCTGGAGACAGTTTGTTTTTAATGACAGAATACAGAAAAACAATTTGAATGATCACATAAAAGCTTTAGCATCTGAGGTTTTCACTAAAACAACCCTCCTTGTGTTTGTGTGTCTGTTGTGCACATTTGTGTAGCCCAGACATTCCCAAACGTCACACTGCCACGACTCATTTTGAAGTTTGAAAACCTTCTGCTGTTCTCCCGAACCTTTAAGCACAACTCTGGTCATCACAGCAGCCTCAGATGATTTTTCTTGGTTCATTTTCATCTTCTTCTCTTGATCTTCTCTTCTTCTTTACGTTGATTCTCCGTTAACAGCTTTACCGTTAAGGTCAGAGGATCTTCATTCTCAGCAACACACTGCCCTCTGCTGCTCAAAATGAACTCAGCTGCTCATATTCATATTCTCAGCTAAAGATTTCCCCCCAGCCTCAGTCTGATCTGCTACTGGTCTCTGAGCAGCTTCACTGGTTCTAGTGATGAGTGACGGGGCGCTCGGTCATCCTGCTGCATATGCTCCACATATGAGGGATTGGGGTTCTTTTCAGGGATCAGGTTTTAATTTTATATAAGATGTAAAACTCTTTAAAATTCAAATCCGCCCATAGTTACACTGCAAGAGGTGTAGGCTGCTGGGGGCTTCTCTTGCACTGAGCTTTTTTTTTCTAATTAAATTTTCTTCCTGTTAAAATTACGTTTTTTTCTTTGTACTTTCGCCAAGTACTTGTTCATAGAAGGTTGTCTGATTGTTGGGTTTTCTCTTTATTACTGTAGGGTCGTTACCTTACAATATAAAGCTCCTTGAGATGACTCTTGTGATGTGGTGCTGGCTAAATAAAACTGAGCTGAATCATCTACATTTGGTCCACAGACTGTCAAATTCATATTTGATTTGTGGCGACATGGAGTTCAATTTAGTGTTAACATGTGAGTCAGTTTTTTACATTTAAGACTGTCACAGAGAGACAAACACAGCAACAAATAATTACAGTGGCAGTGTTTGAATTTCATTCAGCTGCCTCAGTTATTGTGGTCTGCTGTCAGTTATGCTGTCAGACTATTATTGTCCTTTCAGTGATGCTCTTACTGTTTATATTATAACTAACAGCTGGGATTTTTATAACAGGAAAAATCAAAACGAGAATGTTCTCCACAGCCACAGTGTTGGATCACAAACACTGTTGTGTCAGTGATCTATTGCAAAATCATCCACTCTCTATGAAAAGAGTTCTAACCTGTGGAAAGTCAGCTGATGACAGCCTTATTCTGGCATTAGTGAGTTTTATCTGTGGTAGGGATAATGTTTTAGTTTCAATGATCCTTTATTTTTATTTTTTATTTTGGTATCTCACTGTGATCAGTGATTTGACATTAGTTTTAGTTCGTCTGCACAGCATTTTAGAGCCATTGGACAAAAACCTAACGTCCTTTTTCCCCTTCTTCCATTTCTTGACCCATTGTGGGTGACATATAGCTCTAATTCATAGCAGTACTGAGCCCCGACTCTCAGTGAGTGTATGAATTGAACTGCAGTGTTTTCAAAGAGGGTTTGATCGATTGTGCAGTGACGTATTTTTCTGATTTTTTTTAAGGCCCCAGTTACATCCAGGACGTTAGTGGGGGTAATGAGGGAAGTTAATTTGACCTATTGCTTTAAATATAAATAGCAAAATAAATACACATTTATTTGGTTTTGTTAGTCTCATTTTGTGGTTGTACTTACAATTGCTGCAGAAAAATAAAACTATTAATTCTTGCTGCTTGTTTACCACAAGCTCATAGGTCAGATTTTTCTGTAGCCGTTCATTTCACAGACTCCAGATTTTGAGTGACTCCTCATTTTTTCAGTCAGTGCACAGCCACTCTCAGAGAAGAACAGAAGTACATGGTTTTAGTCCACGTCAAAAGAGAAAAATTGGTGCAAAAAGAAAGCATAAGCTTGTCATTAAAGGGTGATGTGAGGAGCAGGAGAAACTGATTTCAGCTCAAGCTCAGCCTTCATCACTCTCATCTCCCAGATTGCTTCTCACGCACCACTTTCTGCTCAACAAGTGTCTGTCAAGGAATAGCGTGTACGTGTATCCTCGGCTGCCGAGTTCGTTATTTGCATCCATCACTTAGAAGAAAAAATGTAAACGGGCTATAAAAAAGACAAAAGCCTTCATTTGTAGGGGGACATTGCAGGTTAATAAACCTGTTTTGGTGACAATTCATTAATATAACATACACAAAACACATGTAGCATACTTTTAATGTCATCATGTATGTGGCAGCAGTGCCAGCCTCAGTGTCATTTTTAAGGTTTTCTGAGCATGTACGTGCTGGTGCACTGCTGTTCACTTTCTTTCTGAGTTTTACGGGCAGTTGGAAAATGCATCTCTGGCCCCTGACCACACTCTCGTCTGCCTGGTATTACAGAGGAGATCACAGACTTGTCTCCAGAAATGAAAATCTTAGAGCTGACATTTAAAGGCTCAAACCCCATCTCAGTACTGACCTCTAGGTTATGCCACACTACTGTAATACTGTGAAGCCAGATCTCATCACAGTCAAAGAATCCACCATTTGCTGTGTCCCAGTGAAACTCTTTAAAGGCAGAGACAGCTTTTACAAACCGCAGATCGTAAAGAACCAGGGCTTTGAAAATTAAACGGTTGAGCACATTCACTTGTTGCGGGAAAAGAAGGTGAAGAAATGCAGGAATAAAAGTCTTTTTCTTGAAAACATTAAACGTGCTGAGGATCCCAACCAAGAAATAAAGGTGAGCCGGGAAATGTGCCGGCCACTAAAAATCAAACTCACCGAGGTGCTGCCTGACACCTAGGAGAGTAGGAATGGGTCTGATGAAAGACGTTAAGGGTTCCTTTGTGGCCTGTAGCTTCATAGTCAAACAGATTATAAAAAACCTCAATCCTGCTGTGAAATTTGCAGATGACCACAACCTTTTAGATGCATCCATATAGTATCAACATACATATCAAAAGCACCAGCCAGCCTTCTCAGCAGAACTTCCTATGGATCCTCAACAACAACAAAAAAAAGAAGATGAAGAAGAAAATGTTCTCTTGGCTGAGTAAACTGGCTGGATTTATACAGCCATCAAACACTTTGAAGACATTTCATGGTGTAACCAACCAACCCACATCCATCCATCCATCCGCTTCCGCTTACGAACCCACATATAATTCTAAAAAATAACATTAATACAAATACATTAAATTTATGCTCTTTTTTCAGGTTTGATTTACTGGTTTGAATGAGCATTTTTAGCATGCAACTGTTTAGCAAATGTTGGGAGACAAGCATCAAGAAAGCAATTAGGGCACACTGGTTCATATAGCAGAATTATCTCGGGTAAGTACGTTGGTACAAACTCAGCTCTTGTTTTACTGGTAAGCAATGAAGAAGCCAGAATGGTTGCTAACGGTTTTAAATGTTTGTCATGATTACAGGTACAGATTTTTAATCAAGCAAAAGAGTTTGAGTAGCACATCTAGCAAAGCCAAAGGAAGGGCATGAATTAGAGCATCGCCATTACACAGTGATGAAATGAGTTCAAGTAGCTTTGAGTTTCCAGAAGTAGATTTATATGCTTTACATTAGAGTTGACACTCAAATCCTAACACGAATCCACACCTCTGCTTGATTTAACCGTGACTGCTTTATTAGCATTTAACTAGAAGTTTCCATTTATCGTTTTTATGGCTCTGTAAATTCAGCTGTGTATTCCTTTTTGCACTAATGTGTAATGGAGGGAGTGACTCTGTCATGGCTTCAACTTTCCAGTCCATGAGAATCAGCTTTAATGACTAAATGTGTACACATGTACACGATTATTTTCACACTTTTATTGCAATACTTAATTGCATTTTGCATTTTTGAAGAGTATCACAGTTTTGTTGTTTTATAGATTTCTTCCAATTTTGTTTACAACTTATTCTGAAGCATCAACACAAAAGACTGTAATTTTATCTCTTATATAGTTTTATATGATTTATGATGGTTGTTTTCTTTGCACTGTTGAGATTGCGCTTATGTTGTACATTTTACTGCCAGGGTTGCTGGGTCGCTGACCCAGTGTTTTCAGTTTTGGACTTTGTCACTGTTTAGTTTTCACGTTTCCTGTTTTATTATGTTAGCTTCTCTCTATGTGCATTATGTCTAGTTCTACTTCCTGTGTTATTAGTTAGATTAAGTTCAGCTGTGTACTCACCGGTCTCTTATCATCATTAGCCTGTGTATTTAAACCCTCAGTTTCTCTCAGTTCGTTGTTTTGTCATCGTCAGTTCTGCATGTGTGTTTCAGTTTGGTTCAGGAAACCGTTCAGTCTTTCAGTCAGTCTCATGTTCTGTTCATCCTGCCTTCCTAATAAAAACCGTCCACATCCTTCACCAACCTGTGAGTCCTGCGTTTGGGTCCTCTCTCTTCCTTCTCTCTCTCTCTGACATATACAAGATATTCTATTATATTTTTTCTTTTATCATTCAAGTAAAAGAAAAGTTCAACTTAGAAAAATATCATTACAGTTTTTAATCTTAAAATAATTTTTAAGTACTTTAAGTTTGCATAATAAATTATCTAATCGCTCCAACACACATGATTAAACCTTGAATTGGCATCTGTAAACAGAGTCTGCCCTTAAAGCTGTTACCAAAGTTTTGAGCACAGGAACCACGTATTGAACGGCCATACAGTAATTTCAATTTCAAACTTTTTTTTGCAGACTAAATAACACATTTTAAATCTAAAACACTATTGCATATGTTAGCTGCAGTAACGTGTATGGAATTTCTAGTTGACTTGAAAAGTAAACAGTAATTAGCAGCACACTCTTCACACACTTCTTCACGCTGTCATAAATTCTGCTTTTACCATTATAATCATTTACAGTTTTTACTGTTAAAAAGATGTCAATTTAACTACTTATTTAATAATATGACATTTGTTGTTTAATATTGTTTCAATATCTGTACTCTATACATATGAGTGCAGGGCAGAATATTGGAGACTCCATCAAAGTCTGAAAAATTATGAAGTTCATGTATCTTCATGTATGCTGCTGTGTAGAAGGAGGACTGCTTAATGTCACTACCATAAAGTTTACCACCCAGCATAGGAATCTTAAAATGTTAAGAGTCAAGAGTTCCTCCACATCAAACTGGTCAAAATATTCAGTCTTTTACCTTAAAATGGACCGTGGCACGGTGACGGGTTTCAGTATTCAATATGACTCAAAATGTTCAAATTTAACTCAAATGCAATGACTGTAGACTAATTATCTGATATCTCATATTTCTTACAGTTTGAAACTGTTAATAGCTTTGGTGCTGTTCTGTAGTCTTCACATTTTCCTCCTGACTCTTGCCAGTTTGTCCAGAAGATGTCAGTGCTGTCCTTTAGTTATTGTTGTGGATTCTGACGACGATGAGGGGGTGATGATCATTTACAAAAGAAGCTGTGGGTAATTGTCTGGAAAATGAATGATTAAGTATGATATTATCTGGCCCTCTTGATCTTCTGCCATGATCTTGTAACACAGGACCAACTGAAGAACTTATTCCAGCTCTAACATGCTGTGTAGCAAGCTGTATATATGGACATGTGTTACATAATGTGATGAATCTGCCCTGCTGCACAATTACACTCAATGCAAAGTTTTTACAGAGTGACGGCAATCTAAAAAGTTCATTCTCTCCATCTGCATTGCACTACCCCCATAAAAGAACACATAAGCATAACATTGTAACAATACAAGATAATGATATAAGACTTCCTCTTTACTGAAACAGTTCAGTTAGTGTGATCCCCAGCCAGGGGATCAATGAGGGCTCAGTAAGTCCTAGCCAGATCGATCCCTTTATCTATGTTGCACTAGGCATCTATCTGCCATCAATCAAAGAGTGGTAGACACCTCGCAAGGTCAGAGCCCCGGCTGTCAATGATACACAAGATTCAGCACTTTGTCAACAGGAAAACGGACCAGTCTGTCAGATACATATTTATCCAACTGCAATAATATACTGCACTTGACAGGTCAAAAAGTGTACTGACTAAAAACAGCTAACTGGTCAAGTAAGAGTTAAAGAGAGTTATCTGAACTAATAAGTGAACTGTAGACCTGGGTAGAGAGGCTCAGAATAATCAGCTCCTTGGATAGATACAGGAGGAGGTCTCTGCTGCAGCTGGCAGGCACAGGCTGCCACTTACTGAACATTAATATTCCAGATTATTCACAGGGCTGCTTTCAGCCAGCCACAGACTCCAGTAAGGAAACTTGTGCTGATTCTTTGCTGAACGAGCCAAATGTACATTACAACACATGCAGACAAAATCAGTAAAGAAAAGCTTTTTGTTCACTTCTCATTAATCGGTTCTGTTTGGCTGCTGAGCTGTAGATAATTCCTTATCACAAATAAGCCACTGATTGTGTTTTTTTTGTTTTAATGCAAAAGCTATATGGCATATGAAGAGGCACGATTTATAGAGATATCAGTGCTCATAGACCTGGCACTGACAGATGTACTGCAGGATGTGCTGAATCTTTGGTGTCTGGAAGTTTCACAGCTGTTCTCAAAACCTCTGGCATCCTCCCAGCCATCCTGCAGCATAGCGACAAAGAGTCTGATCAAGCTGCGTGTACTGCTGCTGTAGTCAGGAAATGACTGTGAAGTAAATGTGTGTAAAATGTGTGTATGTCATTGCCTGCTTCTTGTTCTTTGCTTCCACACATTGTCTGTATCCCATCTCCACAGTAGCAGGTTGAGGTGGTGGAGAAGGTCACATGTTGTGCATTGACATCGTCCCTCTGGGACATCTTTGCCTCTGTTGTTATCACCTCTCAACTGTCACGTTCCAAGCTATAAATCTCCTGGAAAATTCATACTGTTAAAGCTGAAAACTAAAAAAGTTACACACACACACACACACACACAAAAACAGAATCTGAAAAAAACATTCTGATCTACACCCCTCCCATCTGATGAGTACAGGTTTGTGCCTAAAAATAGCTAGAATTCAAACCCTACTCCCCCAGGCGAAAGCCCTCTGGTCACCCACTGCCACCCCTACATTTGTCTTTCCACATGGACTTGTCATCTGCTCTGAAAAGACGCATGACTTGAGTCCCCTGTCACATGCTCGATTTTTAAAGCCAGAGGAAGTGCAGGAGCTATTACCATTACCATTTGCTGTAAAGTTATGATAGATTTTTTCTCCATTACCAAAAAAGTAGCCAGCTTTGCGTCAAGTGGTAACAATTTCTAGAGGATATTTCTGGTCAGGCTTACGATAAAATCCAATAAAAACAAGCACGGACTGAAAAAGTCTTAACTTAAATGGCCCAGTGTCATCACATTAGGCTTTCTATACTATTCTCCAGCTTGGGGAGCCTGGAGGCCAAATGATTGCTATTGGAGAGAAGTAAAGCTGTGTAATGCTGCAAAGACTACGGGGGTTATTGGTTTGGAAACCCAAGAGAAATAATCAACACAGTTTATATTTGCATATATATTTCACACTTGTGAAATGAAAAAGGTTCTATAAATGGGGATTATGGGGGAGTTTAATGTAGTTTAAAAGGACAGGCCATCTGTCTTGTGTTTCAATGTGTAAAATACAAAATTTAAAGCAATATTTTGAAATGTACGAAGGAGTACTAGGGTAGTAAGTCGAACTTTCGAAAAAAAGTCCAAATGTGCAGAAAGCAGTTTTTGTTTCAAGACCAACTGCCACGATTGCTATACCCTGTAAAAAATGCCTTGTGTAGATGCGATCACCTTATACTGATCACCACACTGTGTTTATGTGCTTGAAGAGAAATCATTCCATTCCATGTTGCTAAAACTGAATCTGAAGTATGATTTCACTAACTCAGAGGGTATAGCATCCCTGGCATTTTGCCTCAAAACAACTAACCTCCACATTTTCTCAAAACACAATTTCGACTTTTTTCTCAAACCAGTATTTGGATTATTTTTGCACAATAGATTTTTGACTTTAATCTCAAAGTTTTGACTTTATTCTCAAAATGATGATGAACAAATTTGCAATTAGACACTGTTATCTCTGTGTGACCTAAGGTAAAGCTGTTACCCCCCCACCCCATTTCTGTTCTGTTACTGGGCTAAGCTAACCTTTGGTATTTGTTTCGCATCACACAAAAAGACAGCGAAAACCTTTAAAGAACTGTGTGTCAGACCCGCGGAGAAACTATCAATCATCTTAACTAACCAAATAGACTACAGTCCAGGAGTCGCATAGTATAAATTTCAAAACTGTCTAAAGATTCGGACCCAAATCCAGCATTAAAGCTGACTGGAGCTGAAGGCTGGTGTGGATTGAGTTGTGAATCGGGCAGGAGAGCAACTAGCGGAGCGAATGAAAATGACAGCTTCATGCTCCTGTCACCCTGACGGAGGGAAGACAGATGAGCCGCTTTTTCCCCGGCAACCCTGGTCTCCATCCGTCATCTCCTTTTAAACTGATTTGCCGAAGAGAACATGTCTCCGTCATCAATTACAGCGGATTTCACCGCAACAAAGCTGATCAGATAAAAATATTGCAGAAGTTCGCTCTCCTCCGGTGAACACGTCAAGCTGCCCTCCCTGCTGTGAAGTCGCATGAATAAACTGATTTCCAGGATTTTTAAAGTTGTTGTGTAACAGTGTGCTACAGAACTCGTATTAGATTTGTTTATGCATGAGCTATGATTTCCCTTCGCTTTAACAACACTGAACCAGATCAACCGTGGGTATTAGATTATCTCCAGCAGTGCATTCATCATTCCTAATTATTGATGTGCCACTTTCATAGCCAATTACCTGATAAGCTGGTGATCTGACGTTTTTCTGACTGTGTAAAATTTATTGCATTAACATTTTTATTTTATATATATA
>VUQG01020404.1:24671-46965 GCA_015106755.1 Etia nguti
GAGCAGAATGCTACACCACAGCTTCCTGTGTCAGGACATTTATTAATCAAAGTGGTAGGGCTTGTAACTCCAGTATGGATGGGATGTGTTATAAAACCCCCAGAGTTGTTACAAAGTGGGAAACTATCCACAAAAGGCAAAACCATTTTTTTGTATTGTACCGGGCTGTAAACATGCTTTTTCTTGCTGCTTAGTCAAACATTTTAACATGGAAATCAATGGGGCTTGATGGGGCGTCAAGTGGCAGCTAGAGGAAGTGAAGCTTTCGGCACTTCTGAGTTGCCTTCATTTGATGATATTCCATGTGTGTATGCAGGCAGGCACCAGGTGTCAATCATCGTGAGAGTTTCCCCAGAAGCATGTGCCACTGAGCAGGAATGAGATGTCCTGTTGTATCCCATGATCCTCAGTACAACATATGTGTATACACCATACAGAGGAAAGTAACAGTAAGCACTCTACTTTAAATCGAACAATGCCTTTAATACACAAAGTAAAACAAAAATGGCTGGAAAGTAATTCGTGTAATAATGTTACTGTTTCCCGAAGCATTACTAGATAGTAGTTGCCTTAAAACTTTATCAACACTAAGAATAATCGAAAACCTCATAAACTGATAATGCAGAGTCATATACTCTAAATATACTTAACAGAAAAGGAAATGCGGTTTTTTCCTTTGGTTTAACACACCAGTATGCTATGTACTGGTTCTTGTAGACAGAAAATAGACTCTGCTCACATGTTGTATATGACATAAACAGACAACAGCAGATCCTAACCATTAACTCAGTCTTTTTGATAAACTCAAAGCGGATAGCTCTAGCTAATACCTAGGTCAGCTATTTGATAGTTTTATTACATAATTACATAGTTTTCAGTTTCAAATTCAGTATAAATGGCTTTTTGTCAGAAAATACAAAGGTAAACGTCAGTTTTAGGAGTAATGGCAGTGAACCCAACAGTTATTAAAGCTAGTTGGTGGTGACGCAGTTTAGAAAAACATGATTTAGCTCTCTACAGTGTTTTCCTACCTAAATTGTTTAGTCACACAGCTTTCCCTCCACTTTTGCGGCGCTGTCTCGTATGAAAACAGACGAGTCAAGCAGCTTTCTCACCTTTTTCCTGCCTCAAATTTGGAGACAGGAAAAACAGCTTCCTATTAAAATCACCGTGGAGGGTCCCCTTCGGATAACTAAAACAGAACGCTTTCTCTCTTTTGGTGGAGTCACCAGAGATACAAGCTAAATTACATGTGGGCCAGAATGAGATCACAGTGAATTATTTATGCTCTTCCCACCCTATGACCTGCTCATCTCAGTATAGCAGAGTCAGGCCAGTACATGCCTTCAAGCTGTTATGAGAACATAGTATTCCTCAGGCAGCCATCACTGCAATCGATATGGTCTTTCCCCGGCAGGGTTTTACTTGACTTCACAAGCAATACAGGGAGGGTGAGCTGCATTTAAAAAAAAAAGCTGCCCTTAAAAGACCGGTGTGGTGGTTTTGCAAAGGTAAGAATTGGATTGTAATTTTTAGCCTGGAGCAGGTGACGAAGTCTTTGTTTCGCAGCTATTTACCACCAGCAGTCAGATTAGCTATTTATAGTGTGCTATTGAATTATTATTTCCAAGCAGTCCATGGTATTTTAAAGATCACTGGCCACAAGTTTCCTTTCCCTCTGACACTGACACAGATGCATTGTAGAAGTGATTGGATTGTTGGATGTGGTTAAATTGGTTTGGCTGCGAGTGTTGTTTCCCCAGAGCAGAGCTGGAGGACAGACGCTGAGGGAAGATGATAAGGGACAATGGCACCTGATGAAGATGATGTCTGTGGGGAAGTCTTCGGATAGAACACAACATGTTATGTTTGTCTCCTTGAGACCACGGCTAATCCGATTACTGTCTCCATGCACTGTGGGATGTCATCTGAGTTGGGTGCAATAGCAGAGCCCAGATGTGCGTGGCTCAGGCTTAGAGCTGTCTTTTGATGCCTGTGTGTTGTTTGAAGGGAGTGCGGATAAAAAATGTTTAGACCCACGAGAAGACTTAATTCTCAAAGGGAAATTCTTAAGTAAACCCGTAGATTTGCGAGTAAGAAACTATTTGTTTTCATGATATCAGGTCCAATAAAATTAATAAAAAGTAGGTGTGTATTTATAAGCCTTTTTAAGTGACTAATAAAAAAGTGCCATTAGATGCTAGAAAGCTACCTGCTAGCAGTTTGAATGTCACTTTTTGAAAATGATGAGTATAAACTAGATGTTAGCCTAGTATGTAAATTGATTTAGCATTATTTTGTCTGTTCACTGGTGTGGCAGCATATGGAAAATATATGTCATTTATAAAATTAAGTTTGATTCAAAGTTGCAAAATAAAAGTGATGATATTGAGTGTTTTTTTTATTTCCACAAAGTTTCTCTTTGTTCTGACTTTAATTTTGCACATTTTCTGTTCTCATTCAGTTGTGAACAGGAGTTTTTCAGTGCAGTGCCATCATGATTTCTTAGTTTTTTGCATATTTGTAACATTTACATTTTTCAGATCAAACAAATCTTAATATTAGACAAAGATAACCTGACTAAATACCAAATGCAGGGTTTTTATTCTTTGTTTGTGTTTTTATTATTTTTTATTAAAAGAAAGTCTTCCAAACACTACTTAAAGCAAATTAGATCAACTAAACTATCTGACGTCAAATGTTCGGTGCTAAAGTAAATTGTCAGTTGGAGATAATTATTCCGAACAATAACACAATTAATATTAGGCAGTGGCTTGAAAGCTTGGAAAGCCCAGTTTCCCAGTCCACAGGAGACAGCAGTTGAACAGAAAGTGAACAGAAAGCATTTAATGCTGATAAATTCAGCAATAAAGAAAGAGAGAATCCAAATATAAGACAGCATTAGAGAAACAAATTTAGCACAGGGAATACAGAGCTACACACACAAGACACGGGAAAACAGAGTCAATATATACATAAGAAGTAATGAGCTGGATTAAACATCTGGAACCCATGGAGTGTGAAGATACAAGGAGAGTAAAAAAAGGAATAACTTTGTGTTTTTTTGTGTTTTTCACAAGTTGCATCCTGCATGATCACATTAGCATGTGGGTAAGATAAGGGAAATGATATGGTCTCGGTTAAAGAGTTGAAATGTTAGTTGTGTTAGAGATGATGAATTCTGGGGTTCTGATTGACCTTCACGGCCTTGTTTCCTTTTTATCTTGGTTACACAAAGGGTAAACTGTTTTCTGCATGGACACAAAAATCGTTGTGTGCATAACTATCAAACAGTAACATAATTACTAAAATACCAAGCTGACCAATGACACGGGAGCAGTCAAAGCAACAGAAGAAAGCTGCTGTTCAAGACGCTCTAAGCAATTTATTTAACACGCAGCAGAATAAATGATTCTAAATTCTAAATGATTCTAGAAAATGTAGAGGTCATATGTAATGAACCACAGGTCCCCTATTTTTTTAATGATAGTGATAAAACCGCTGCCAAACTAATTACAAACATAACTATTAGCTGGTGAAAAATGTGTAGCATTTAGAAGAGCCAGATATTCTTTCAGGAGCAATTTGAAACCAGAATGAAAGTCAGCAGGTGTTAGACTTACATGACTCTTAAGATCCTCTGTGGATATGATATATCCAAGGCAGTCTGTTTCATATATGGCCAACACACCCACAGTGTTGCACGCTGTCACGTATTGTTACCGTCAAAGGTCTCCAATGTCAGTGGAGCAACAAGGTTTGCCAAAGTAAACCGTGAGGAAACCACCAAATAACACTTTCATCACCCTCGCCAAGCTTAACATGGACATTTTAAAGAATCTAACAAAGGTAAAGTTTCTAAAATGAGCCACAAGTCAAAGCCACTGACAAGACAACAGCCTTGGTACGAACTTAGGTATGAGCGGTCAAAGGATCAACGCAGTAATGAAGAAATTACGCAGACCAGTGAAAAAGAAAAAGGTAAATGTCGTGTTATCTCTTAAATTTATAAACATACTGGAAAATGATGCAAGTAACTGACTCTTATATAAATCTTGTCACACCTGCTTTTGTTTGGTAATGTAAAATTTGTGATGTAAAGGCGGGCAGTGCATTTCCACTTAGGGGAACAGAAAAAGAAAATCAGAACTGGGCAGGAAAACTGTCACCTGTGCATCTCTGCTGAAAATCTCAGAGGCAATGGTTTTTTTCTTTCTATGGTGACCGGATCATTTTTTATTCCAGTTATTTTTGCCTTGTTGCCATTTAATATTTTACTTTTAAATCCCAAATCACTAAATTTGTATTCTTCTATGTATTAATTTTATGCATTTCACTGGATAAATTTAGAAAAACGATGTTTACCTTGGGCCTGATGCTGAATATGTGCATATGGTCACATTTGTCTCTATTTGCGTAAGTTAAGCGCAGCTATATATGACTTCTCCGCAGCTTTGACGTTTATTTCGGTTTATTTCGAATCTGTTTTTTTACAACTTTAAAAACAATCTTTCAGGATTACAACATAAAATGTTGCTGCTTCTTTACATTTGCACACACGGCAAAGCAAAACACACACACACACACACACACACACACATACACACACACACACACACACACAAACAAAAGCAAAACAAACTAAAGCAATATTTGGATCGCTTCAATTTCAGGGCGCTGACAGTTTTTCTTGTGTGCTCCACTTTCTTTGACTGCCTGTCAACAGATATTGCTATATTTGGCGACGACTCACATTGTACTAAAATTGAAATGGTCTTTTTGATCCTTGAAATATGCAGAGAAGTATCAGAAGTACTGGCACAGTTCCCCTTAGTAGAAGAAAAATGAAAGCTACACTTTAAATGACAGACTGACATTAAATGATCCAATAAAGAGTCTTTTTTATTGTTCACACAATAAAGAAGAATAAGAACAGACCAGAATACACAGCATGTATATAACACTTCCATTTATAGAAAGATTGTTGCTTCATTTTCACTCATTTTCAGACATCTGCATTTACAAGATTTTAGTAATTACCCACAAAGATTTAATGATGCACTTTTCCGCTGTTGAAAATTGACTATAGGAGGCCTGTCATATTTATTGCTTTGCATGAAATCAGCATCACTGAACAAAGATTTCAGAACAACACAGTGAAATCTCATTAAAACTTTTAACAAAGTGCTCTAACACTTCAACAGTCTACCACCCCGCAAAGACGAAAATTGCCAACATGGATCACATCTGCTGAATGTATTAATCAGCTCCATCTGATTATGCATGTACCCGCTACTCATTCACTTAGATGAATATGGAAAAAAAAAAGTTCTGACACAGAACATTAACTGTCATGGACAAGAAAATTTGCTCAAAACTTTATAATAAAACCCAAAATCAATGTCTCTCAAACTCTCCACTGTTCTGATTACATTAAGTTCATTAAGCTAGTGAAAGTGAGCTCACCTTTGCAAAAAAAAAAAAAATGTGGTTAATCACAGTTAATTCATCACTCATCACACAGGGCCAGGGAGGTTTAGATAGCTTTCCCCCCTATAAATGACATCATCATTTCAAAACTGCATCATGTGTTTTCTCAGGTTATCTTTGTTTAAAACGTGTTTGATGATCTGAAACTTCTAAGTGTGACGAATATGCAAAGAAACAGCAACAAATACTTTTTCAAAACACCTTCTACACCACAAACTGTTCAATAAACTAAATTTTTTGGGGGTGACGGGTTTGCGAGATATTGCAGACAGTTAAGATAAACACTGGATATATTGGAAAGTCTAGTTGTTGATTGCATCATTGCTTGGATATCTTTGTGCGCAGATTGCCAGTGTGCATCTCTGGCTTGGTTTTGGGTGTTGTGTCATAAAGATTAGCACCCATATTATGCTGGTATCAGACATTAAAAAACAGCTGGTTTGGATAATAGTGCTAGTGAGTATGCCAGTCCTGCAGTCCTGCAAAGCTAACATAGTATAGTAAAAGCTAACAGTGAAGTAGTATTAGCAGTATGGTAATTCCCCACACATGTTATGCTACCAAGTTCTACTTGTTTGCAGTAGTTTAATACTGCGATTGATGGCAGATCGTGGTGAACTGAGTTACTGACCAAAAATCAGGGTGACTTTTTCTGTTGCCTGCTCCCTCTCACACTCTTCTTCACTTGTTATGCCTGTTTTAACACTTGTTGTACAGATTTTATTGTAATTGCAGCAGTAAAACACTGTAATGTAACATGTTTTTACATTACAGTAAAAATTATGTCGTTACTTGGGTTACATCTTCCGTTTTCTACAAGCCAGGTGGATAGAAAGAAGACAACATCAAACAAACATGCTTGTCACTACTTGTGCTACGTTTAGTTTGTGTGCGTGAGTAGGAAAATGGAGCACCTACAGCCGTTACTTTTATTTTTATTGTGCAGTTGTAAAGTGGAAAGTCCGTACAGGACAGAAACAACTGATTTTGCTGATAACACAATTTAGTCTCTTTGCAAGTCTCCAAACAGACACATCCTGACACAAAGCTAGCAAAGACCCAAGAGTGATGCTGCAGCTGGGTAAATTACATTCTCCTGCGAGTAATTTAGTAACGTACTGCATTACTTCTAAGTAAAGTAACGAGTAGTGTGTAATACATTATGTTTTTGAAGACGCAGCACTGACACCACCAACATGTTGACAACTAAAACCAGATTTAGAAAATGCTACGACCATAATCTTTGTGAATAAACAGAAAGTGATCCACAATGTAGTGAATATGAACAGTACAGTTCACTCAAGCATACGCACACAGACGACGCACACAGGTACAGTTTGGCCTAGGCTCCATCTGAGAAGCCCCAGCTGACAGTTTATCCAGTTATAGCAACAGAAAGACTGGTTACAGGGGAGTCAACTCAAAAAGTGCCTGGTGTGATTCAATGTGGCCCATGCGACATGTGTAAAATTGTGTAAAAAAAGTATGATTTCTGACTGGGCTCCCAACAGAGATTACGTCCCACAGGACATTTCTTTTTCAGAACCCTGGGCTCTCAGCCAGACGAAGAATGTGAATATTGTATAGTACTGTGGGCTGTTTGCTTTTTCAGCTGAAATTTCTAATAAAAGCCTCTTAAAGCAGCGTGACTGATCTATAAATATAAAAAAACAAAAACACTTTTGAAAGCATTTGTTGCACAAGGTGTGCTAGATGTTACCTGTCTGGATGTTAGCTCAAAGCAAAGTAAACAAAGCAGAAACAAAGACTATGTCTGTGTGTAGGTTCACCAAACCCTGGTAAGTGGTCATGTGGGTGATTCGTGTGGAGCACCTCAAAAGGCCACGTCCACTGTCGTCTCTCTTCACTTGCTGTGCAAACACTTACATCTTATGCAACTTCCACAGCGATATAAAAAGTGTCTGCTGTTGCCGAGCTGTGTTATTGACTCTTCACATGTGTTTGACCAAGGCAAGCAAGCAGAGACTCTCATAAACCTGATCTGCCTCTGTTGCCCCATTCAAATATTTATATTAGCTTTTCTATCCTCTTAAGCTATTCACATGGTGCTGAGCAGCCCCACTCATCACTACTTGACGGTGACACTTGTTGAGCAGAAACTGGTGCAGGAGTCTGTATCAGGCTGAGACTGATGGAGGCTGAATTCTCTTTGTCACAGCTGCCTTTGGTTACAAACTTCCACTGCAAGCTAACAGAAGTTGACTTCTGGTTCTTGAAAGCAACAAACACAAAACAAGAATTATTTTGATTCAGCTTGTGGCCTAGTTGGTTAATTGAAACAGTATTTATTTACTGCCGTGCTCCCAGTGAAGACCATAAAAGAAACAAAAGATGAAGAGTAGTTGAATTACTACATTTTTTTCTTGTCACAAGCCCATTTAACTTTAAACAAGTGAAACATAACTTGTGGTCCCCCCGTAATTAGTTTGCATTCTGGTAATGGATGGGCTTGTTTTCCGCCAAAACAATCTTGAACTGGATTTTGAACAATCTAAAATAAGCCTTGAAACAGGCATTACTCTTGTTACAACCAGTTTTCTGTACTCCCCCAAACAGATTTCTTTTTCTCAAAGCCTGCACAGAGAACTTGTGCCAAGGCCAGGAAGTAATTTCTTTCCATTTCTGCGGCTAACTTCTCTGAAGCAAACCGTAGAAGTTAAATAACCAAAGCACTGCAGAAAGACTTGGAAACACTCTGAAACGAGCTCATGGGGTCGATCAGCACAGAAAATGCTGCTTTTGTTTTATTCTTGGTAACAGCAGCACCAACTTTTAAAAGACTTTTTAGACTGAAACCTCTTCTTTTTGGTACAAGTTAAATTTTGACCCACTAAAACTTACCAAACTTAATAAAAGTCAGTTCAGTGCAATTGATTACGTTGCAGAAAC
This sequence comes from Etia nguti, assembly GCA_015106755.1. NCBI lineage: Eukaryota > Metazoa > Chordata > Actinopteri > Cichliformes > Cichlidae > Etia > Etia nguti. The sequence goes on from VUQG01020404.1 coordinate 33,072, forward strand.
GATTGGTTGAACTCCATATTGTTTCACGTGTGTCAAAGTGCTCTTCCAGGTCAGCTTAACTGCCAAAACAAGTCCTATTGACCACAAATTCCTCTGTTTGTCATTCAGCCCTGTGTCGCTATCCTGCATTTATAATGAAGCTGGGTGAAAGTTCAAAGAACGTGCAAGCGATAAGTTAGACTGTTATGAAATGAAAATCCTAACCTGGCATATAATAACTCAGCAGCACATCTTCTGCGAGCTTCTGGAAAATGTATGAGTAGCTGTTCTAGCAGCTCCAAACTCCCATTTTCTTTGGTAATAAATAATGTGGTTTGCTGTGAGGCTGACATGCAGCAGGCGCTTGAAAAAGCGCTTTTTTTTTCCTGCTTTAGTCAAAGTCGCAGTTGCCATGCAGAATATTCATCAGTTTGCCTCAAATCTGACACCCCTTTTGATGTGCCTCGAGCTTACACTGATTTGCTGTGAAGACGTTCCTCTCATTAGAAATTCTTTAAACTCACGGCTTCAAATCGCATTAGCCGAGCATGACAGGCTCCCCGGTGATGCAACCCCACACAGTTACTGTACGAGCACACCTATTGTGCGGAGGTTGAAGCGCTATTTATTATAACAGGCCCTTAAGACACAAGCAAGGAAGTTGTTTTGCCCTCATCTCGTTTGCTTACCCTCTCAAGGTCAGCAGAGTCAGACATGCATATTGATGATGGAGATGATAGGCTATCCTGTGCGTTGCATCTGCCTCAGAGCAAGTAAAAATGAGTCTTGGGATGAAAACAAATTAGCTTGCGAAGATGTGTGGTGATTGACAGCAATTAAAGCATGCTCACTCCCTCACTCCCTCACTCCCTCACACAGAACCATTCCCTTATATATCTTTAAAATACTTTTCTGCAAAGTCATCCAAGGAAGCACAAGTGCAACGTCTGCAGCTTTTTCCTTGTTTTTGTCATACAAACACAGAAAACAAAGTCCCAATAAATGTTCCAGTTTGCCGAGTCAATAATGCATGGAGCTGGGTAAATAATTGATCACACGCTTCTTATACTTTCTGTTCTTGCCTGTATTGAATAATTAAGGGGGGAATTGTTATCTTCTGGGGTACCCCAGGGTTTTTGCTTCCCTGCAGCGGATGGAGATGTAATTACATTTCCAAGTGCAAGTAGACCTGTTTGGGGATTAAATGGCACCTAGTAGTTGGGAAGAGTTACATCACTGTTGGTAGAATGTGTGAATGAGCGTGGGTCAAGTAGAGTGATGTGACACGAGAGGTTCGTTCACAACGAAATAAAAAGAAAATCATAAGAAAAATGGGCCATAAAAACTACAGAAACCTCCAGATTATCAGCCAGACATCAGACATTTCTCTTCCCAGCTCTACGTTCTCGTCTGCATTTCACTTAGAGTGCATGATGGTGAAAAACATTGTAGCTTCCTGCTGTGAGGTGTGCAACTAGGATTTGAGTGAATCTTTCTTGTGGAGCACTTCAGTGAGCTCCAACTTTTTAAAGTTTTGTTGTAAGAATTCGTTATGTTTTCTTTTGTGATGAAAAATAAAGTTTCTATGTTAAACACGACAAGCCTCTCGAAATATGCAGATGTTTCCTCATTGTGTAGGTACACGTTTATTTAAAAAAAATCAGTGTAAATATCTCAGCCTGGTGGCCCTGACATCCATCCCACTCATAGCGATAATCTTAACGTTTCAGTCACTGTTGCCAGCTTTTCTTATCCAACTTTTCGACTCCTTTAGCTGTGCTGTTTGCTGCCATGTCAGTCATGTAGTCCTGTCTGTTTAAAAATGCTACTTTTAAGATTTGTATGTTGATTCGTGTGTTTCTTTCTCAGCTCTCCTCCAGACCACACTTTTTGTTGTGCTTCTGGGTCTTTTACTCAATGTTTCCACTGTTAATTTATTATCATTGTATAGTCTATATCTCATCTTTCATAGCTCGTCTCCTGTTTATCGTCTCCTTTTGTGCAAAATCTTGATTTTCGTGCATGCAGACGAAAATCTGCAGATATCAGACGAGTCAGATGTAAAACTGGAATTGTATAAATGAAAAGACTGTCCAGGAATGTAGAAATGGGGGAAAACTCAAGGATCACACTGGAATGAGAGTGTGATGGGTTTATAAGGTACTTTAGCTCACTGGGTGTTTTGAGTTGTGTTTTTTTTTATTTTTTTTATTTAAGTGTAAGTGAACTGAAAGGTACATTTATCGCTAAAAGGCACCTTACCACTTTATGCTTTATAATCAGGTCATCAAAATTTTTCCTTCATGTCCAGAAATCTATGTTGTATGACGATTTAAAAAAATATCTCTGTTCAGAGTAGGGGTGGGTTTAAAAAATCGATTACCTGATTCAGATTATTCTCAGATCAGATTATCTGCTATAAAAAGCCAGGCCAGGAAAATCTCCTTCATGTTTTATCCTCAGTTATTTTGACACAAAGACATCTGCTGTGATGTTTACACCTCTGATGAAGTCTCACAAGTGTCAGCTTTGTTTTTATACATAGATATAAAAAAAGATGGATATGATAGATCACACAGAAAGGCCCAGCCAGGTGGTGGGATTGAACTTATGACCTTCTTGAAGAAAAGCAACACTGCTAGTGACTGCGCCAACATCCTACTGCATGCAGTCATAAATTAGTATAATTATAATATTTCTGACTGTCTGAGTCAAACTTGAATCACATCAATTTGAATCGGGACCTTGTGAATCAGAATTGAATCAGTTGTAGAAATCAGTGATGACACCCAGCCCTAGTTCAGAGTGATTACTTAGGGGTGTACATTGAAGCCAGAGTAACAGTAACTTATGCTTACCACATAGCCTGGTTGGGCGCAGATTATGTTCTGAGTTTTGTCTTAAAAAATGCACAGAGGCACCAAGTTTTCATGGATTCTTTTATTTATTATGTAGAGTCCCCGCTGCAGGAATGAATGCAACTTGTTACAGTAAGTCGTACCACGGTAAAACTATGGAATGAAGCTCAGTTGTAAAGATAAAGCAGAACACCTGCATCGGCGTTCCCACCGGAATGTGCATTTATTTGTTGGGTGATGCAGAAGTTGTAAAAGTATTTTTATACCTAATTTTCATCTGCTGCTGAATCTCTTTTAAACTGTTGGAACTGCAGCTGCTACAGCACAGAGAAGAAAATTGATCAGGAGAGAGGAGATGGTTATTGATTTTAAGAAGGGTGCAATTTGCCCTTACTCACAACCATCATTAAAGATCAGAAGATTGATATGCTTGGTGCCTACAAGTATCTGGGCACCATTATTGACAATAAATTGAATTTTAATGCAGGCACTGAGTCAATTTATAAAAAGGGCCATCAGAGAATATATTTTTACAGAGATTGCTTGTCTTCAATGTTGACAGTAAAATGGTGGCACGGTCTTTTATTGAATCTATGCTTTCCTTTTCTCTAATCCCTTGGTTTTCACCTGATTTCCACAACTCCTTTATTAGGCTATGGGACAGTAGCATTTAATGCTGTGTGAGAATTCTTGAATAAACTAACAAAATACATTTTTTAACTATGTGTTTGCTATATTAGTGTAAAGACTTCTCAATGGGAAGATGACAACCAGAAAGAAGATGGTTCTCACACATATTTTTACTCACACATATTAATATCTACACTTTCCAACGTATAAAATAACTCACACTACCAATAGAATTAACTACAGTTGTGTTACAACTGCCTATTGTAATACAAGTGATTAAGATTCTGCATCTTTCAACTATCAGTCTTAAGAACAGCTGCAGCACAGTAAAGTGCTTTATAGAGCCATATTGATCTATAATGTCAGAAATTTAGGACCGTCTGACTCAAATCTAAATATACAATAATAAAAGTTCCTTATTTTGAGTCACATTCATTTCTGGAGAGACATCACAAGTTTTTTTTCTTTTCTTTTAATATATATATATATATATACTTCTGAGGATGTCACTGTATATTCTTGGCGCACCAATCACAATGTCACAGTTCCAAGATTTACAAAAGCAGTCGACTTGGGAGGTTTCCGAGCACACAGCCTTGTTTCTATTCTGTGAATTTATGATACGATACAATAAAATATTTTTAATGGGGTGCCAAAATTCATTGCTGTCTCCGTGATAAAACACTAAAAAACAGCTATTCTAAATCTAACCACATTGTCATAAAAAACAAACAAATAAACAAATTATTATATATACAGAGAATATTCAGCTATTTTAACATCACCTGTGATGTTTGCAGCATTGAAGCATATGCCATAGGAACACAGCCTCACAGCAAGAAGGTTCTGGATTAGACAGCTGACTGAGTCCTTGGATGTTTTACAGCATGGGTGCTCTCCAGGTACTCCGGCTTCTTCCCACGGTCCAAAGAAATACATATTAGTTTAATTAGTGTTTCTAGGAAGGTCACCATGAATGGTTGCCTTAATGTGTTAGTCCTGTGATGGCCTGGCGACCTATCCAAGGTGTACCTAACCTCTCATCTACTTGGGATAGGCTCCAAAGCCAATACGCACAAAAGCCTATGGAATAAGTTGATGGATGGAAATTGCACAGGTGCAGGTCTCGAGTTTTACAGAACCTCCAGATCAAACTTCACAACAGTCAGAGGTGAAGACTCAGACCAACAGAGAGAATATGGAAACCTAGTCAGGAACATGGGAATCAGTCTTCAGAGAGTGACCAAACTACTGTATCGGATATCTGTATTACGGAGCTTCGGTCATCCAAGTCATGCACTTTCTCTCCTTCGCAGCCCAAAGAAGCTCTGCATATGGCCTGCTTTCCATATTCCATATTATGGCGTTGGACAGCCAAGGCCACTTTCTTAGAGCGGGAGTTAATAGTGGTGATGGTAAAAGTGGCTGTCCACTAACAGAGTAATTCCACTGACAAAGAAGGAAAGCGTGTCCCTCGTGGTCTAGTGGTTAGGATTCGGCGCTCTCACCGGGTTCGATTCCTGGTCAGGGAAAACGGTTTGTGTGAATGTTGTTAGTTTGCCCTTGCGTTTATGAGTGGCAGTGAATGAGGAATGTTGTATACAGCGCTTTGAGTACTCTGGCGGAGTAAAAAAGCGCTATATAAGAATCAGTCCATTTACCAGTGTCGTGAGCATACTCCACCCAAAAGGTGTAGTGAGCTCCAGGAGTTGGTGTTTCTTGCAATAACACAACAGATGGACATCACAAGGACAATGGGAGAGCCCATGTTTAGTTTTCCTTTAGGTTATAATATTTTAAGGTGGCCTACAGAGGTTTGTAGGCCAGAGTGTCTGCTGAAGACTTGATGGTAAAAAGTTTAGCTCTTTAGCTGAGGTAGAGTGACTGATGGGATAAATGTTACAAATGGGGAAGATATTTGACGAGCTTGGGAACTCCTTTTCTCTTTCGTTCCTCCAAGATTGTCGTCTCGGATAATGCTAGTGAATAACACATACAGGTGTCATCATAGAAATCTTCCTGAGGAGCGATGTGGACTCAGAGAACACAGCCACTCTTCAGAGACCCTGGTGGACATTTTAATAATCTTTAGTAGTGCTGTCCATGCCCTTTTTTTTTAACCTCCATTAGCCCACATGCTCAGGATTCGTGTACAGATAAGTATTGAATAAATGCGCTGCAAGTAGGTCTTTTATTGTCGTTATTTATTATTTTATTATGTCATTAGCTTTGCAATATTTAAAGTTAATGTCCTGAACAATAAATCAAACACAAAGGATGAATGCTATTTTCCACCTCTCAGCTTCTGTAGCCTAAAATAAGTTGGCCAGTTGCCATGCCTGATTTTATGTGGATAAATGTAACACTTCATCCCCCGCAGCAGCTTGTCCAGGCCTTTGCTGTAAATAACAACTCTTTCTCATATTGCTTGGTTGAGAATTTTTCTTTATCCTCCTAATCCTGCCACATCTGTTTTTCTTGGAAGCCACAAAAATGGCTGTTTTGCTTTGTTATATTTCCTTTGCTTGGGTCTGTTATACAGTAAGTCTGTTCAGTTTGACTGATATTTTTCTCAAATGTTTACATCACAGGCAGGTACACTCTGTTAGATTACATGTCATAAAAATGACATTCAATATGTAACATATTTCTTTACAGAACATACAACACCATGTTATGCTGGAAAAAATTAATTAGGAGTTTGCATTTCTTCATGGCACCAGTGTTATAGTTCTTTTTACTCTACTCACTGAAGAAGGAAAATGATACACATTGAAACGGTGAAGTGGCATCAATGCAGGCTGACATAACAAATCTTGGAGTACTTTCTGATGTGTGTGAAAAATGCCAGTAATTTGGATTCCAGAGGGTTTAAAGATAATATTTAGTCAAATCTCCTAGCTCAGAGGCTCTCTTTCGGTTCTTTTTTTTCCACATATCTCAGGCTTTATCATCATCTTATCTTAGTTTGACTGATAAAAAAGGCAACTTGAACATTTGATTTCTCACTGGGAGTATATTCTACAAGAGTCATATGTACTGTGTCTGGTCTAATTAGTCATTTGGGATCCATAAACCCGCCAAATTATCTTTGTTTTCATGGTAATGGATTTAGAAAGGGCTAGTTAAGCTTTTCAATTTAGGGAAAGGGGCAGTTAAGTGTTTCTGTGTGGTCTGCTTGACAAACTATGTGCCATTACCAGCCACCAAGGGAGCTTTTAAGACACATCCCTCTGTGCTCATCATCTGCCACTCACAGCAAAAAGCTGCAATCATCTCGCTCAAAAGCTGAGCTGCAAACTAAGTCACAACAAGGAGCACCTGACAAAGTGTACATCACAGTTTACCTCCGATGTTCATCTATTATTCATTTACAACTGATGTTTACTGAAGCCCGTAAAAAAAAAGCATCCATAACTCAAATTTTGTTATCTTTCTCGAAATTTCGACTTATTAATTCGAAATTTTGAGAAAGTAACTAGAAATTTTGACTTATTAACTCAAAATTTTGACAAAAATAACTTGAAATTTTGAGTTATAACTCAGAATATTGACTTATTTTCTCGAAATTTCGACTTATTAACTCAAAATTTACCCATGACACTGTCCTGAGGCTTCCAGTTGTGCTTGCATAAAAGCTGCCACCTCTCCCACCCCTGTTTTGTTCTTTCTGCGCCAGAGTCTGTTGTTGTATAAAATCCTACACAACAAGTAACGCCACGTTGAAAATACTCAGCAATTTGTGCATTTATGACCGTTATCTGTAATATTTGTAGATGAGGGCTTCAGCTTCCGGGTAACAAGGAAATGATGTCTGTACTGATTGGCAACACTAATTCAAAATTTCGAGTAATTTTCTCAAAATTTTGAGCTAATAAGTCAAAATTTCGAGTTATTTTTCTCAAAATTTTAAGTTAATAAGTCGAAGTTTCGAGTTATGGATCCCTTTTGTTTTTTGTTTTTTTAGTGGCGGAAACGAGCTTCCACAGATGTTGACACCAGTAGTGCAGAGATAGATGACATATTTTTAGCAGAAGCCATGATAAAGCTTCACTGACCTTTAATTTGTGAACTTAATGGCTGTTCACTGTTTGCGGATATTTCTCTTTATGTGCCAAATCAAATTCAAAAACCTAAATAAGAATTAAAATTGACAAATTATATATATATATATATATATATATATATATATATATATATATAAAAGTTGCATCTGCACCAGAATTTTGTTTGATACACCATTAAAGTGAATGTGAAAAAGTGCTGGAGGCCTGGGATTTTTTTCTAGTCATCATAAATATTATTATTCCAAATTTCCTTAAAATATCATGATATAATTTCTATATATTCCTCCCCAGCAGGGGCACCACCAGGAAAATGTTCATAATAAACTTAACCTAACTTAATTTAAATCACCCTCAACCAGCTGAACACGGACATTTTAAAGAAGATAACAAAGGCAGAGTGGCTAAAGCTAAAGCTACCCAGACCTCAGACCCAGCCACAAGCTTGCTGTTGATCAATGGATCAAAGCAGTTCTAAGGAAAATTATGGAGAAAAGTGAGAAGGTAAAAGGGTGGATGCCCTGGAAAATTATTTAAATGCCTGTTAATTCATGTGTTATATACATCTGTTATAGTTTCTTCAGTTGCAGGTAAAGTTGGGTGCACAGCAGCTCATTTTCATTTAAGTATTTGTACATATTTCCAGTAGCATTTCAGTTTGAGTTATTTCAGAGGTAGAAGAGCCTGTAAATTGTAGTTTGATGCAGTCAGTTATGGCTCTTAGAAAATTTAATTCCTCAAAAATCTGTATTGGCATGTCAAACTGGAATCAGCTGAGAAAGTTGCAGTTTGTGGATCATTTTTATTATTATTACTATTGATCTTTTATTACTGACTTTAACACAAAATAGAAGAAGGCCTTTGTTAAAAAGTGGAGGCTATGTAAAGTCCTCAAAAGAGGTGCTCAAGTGATGCCCTGTAGAAGTTCTGGACTTGGCAAAAGAGCATGAATCAAATGGTTATTTAGCACCATGTTATAGAGGAAGAAAATGGGAAAATGGATGATCTCAAAGATGAAACTGCTGATCCAGAAGCAGAAAAACTTGAGTGACCAGATGATGAAAGGCAGCCTCAGAGAGTTTGGAGCCTCTGTGAGGAATCAGGAAATCTTCATGTAATGCTGGTGAGTTGATCCACGGCGTTTGTTCATATTGAAATATATAGGCAATAACTGGGTGGATTTTCAAAGAAATTTAAACGCCTTCATTTCACATCACATATGTGAGGTTCGCTTAAATGTAACAGCAGCTAGATTCCAAATCACATCTCAGTTGTAATTCATCGCTCAGGTGTCTTAATCTCTGAGTGTTCACAAAGTGTTCTGTTTCTGTTGTAATAGCTGTTCTTAAATTTTTTCCTGTCACCCTTGTACTGTACTCAGAGTACATGATTCACAGATTCACAAGATTCACAGAGCTACTAACGTGGACGTACACATGTAGCTGTGTAACAGCTGTCTCCTGTTTTGAGTATAACTAATATTTTCGATAAATGCCATTGTAGTCTTTCCACCCTACAACTGTAAAGCAGGCAGGTAGCTGACAATACTGTGTAAAAAATAGCAGTGTAGTTACAAAAATAGACATTTTCCTATACATTTCAAACCCAGCAACACTTCGAATATTATTTTGATGATCTATTTGCGTCTCTTTAGTTGGGAGCCATCATCTATTTTTGGGAGGAAGTTAATTTTATGTTTCTGTTCTCCTTCGGCTTGTGTCGGTCCCATCTCAGTTGCTCTCCTTTTATGAGAACTTTCAAAGCCATCAGTGGGACACAAAGTGGAAGACATCATTTGAATTTCAAAGGCCTGACAGAACACATTGCCTCTATCGGCAGAGTAAAGGTCCTCTTGACAAGAAAGTGCCTTCAAAATTAATCATCCACGCTGAGAGTCCTCCTGGATGCTGCTTCCTGTGCCAGTTAGGCAAACAGCCAAAGAGATTTTTGGAGAGTACAGGAAGCCATAGCCAGACTTGCTAAAAAATAGCTGAAACCCTCCCACCCTGATAGCTGCCATTCACACAGAGACCGAACATGTGTTTTTTTAAGGGGTAAGCAGCATGAGGTCAACTTGTTTTGTGAAGACAGGTCTTAAATTGCGTCATTTTCAATCCACCCCAGAGAGAAGTAAAATGACCCATGAAAACACAAAGCTGGAGCTTCTCCTTCACCTCCAGAGCTCCTCTTTAGGAGACATACGGCACCAGCAAGCAGCAGACAGCCTCCAGTCATCATTGCTATGAGCTAATTAGCCATCACTAATGTGAAGCAGCTTCCATTTTTACTCACGTTGATTTACAGAGCCTGTCTCCATTACATCACCATGGAGACAATGCGGTCTCTATAGAGTGTTGTGGGCTCTGCACACTAAATAAAACCAATGAAAGAGCGCTTATGGCTGCTTAGGAAAGTTACCTCTTGGAGAATGTCCTCATCACCAGGAAGACCTTGTTGTGAGGGTTCGTGCGTTGTTTTGAGGACCACAAGCTTTCTTGTCATATAGTTGGGTCCGTAAGTATGATGCAATTTTTTTTAATCTTCCATCTATACAGCAGTGCAATGGATTTGTTGTATCATCTTTTTTAATAACAAGAAGAACTTATTCTCTGATAAAGAGAACCACTGGTGAATTCTAAATATAAATAAAGAGCCCTTTTGTAGTCCATCTTCAGGATGTTGTAGTTTGACCACAGTAACCAACATGAACCGTCATATTATTAAGTGCTGTCTGATCATCGCACAAAGCTTCTCCAAACGTCATTGTGTTTTTTGAGCTGAAGGAAAAGTGATTAAGGAAAGGTGGTTGGAGGTAATTTTTTTAATATCTGACTGTGAAACCACATGCCTATTGGCTAACAACTTGCGGTTAAAATCTCATTAACCAATGAGAATATCCTGGATAATCCTCATTTCTGATTAATAACAACAATCCCAAGCCAAGGGAGCTAAAGGACAATTTCCAAAAGACAGAACTGGAAGTGCGTTTACAACCACAGGGGTCACCTCCTGCTGGCCATTAAAATATAATTCCAGTGTAGGGCTCTTTGCAATAACTGTCTGTGGTGTGTTTGCCAGCCACAAATGTGGAGTAACATTTGTGGCTGGCAAAGGGTCTCTTAAGACTGTGGGTAAGTTGTGGGAACTGCTCTTATCAGTGATTTATATTTAGGAAATTTTGGAAAATACTTTAACTTATTTTTAATTTCCTCCTTCTTGTTCTTTAAAATTAGAATTTATAACCAAACTAAAATTTAACTAACAAACGGCAATAAATGAATGTATTCCTGACACAGTTCTGAAACTATCACATGAGACTCAGACTTATAAAACACAAATCCAGCAGTAGTGAACACAAAACAGGTGCCACCACTCTTGGAGTGTGATTAGTAAGCTTGGATTTGTGCAGATTTGCTGTTGGAAGACTTTATAACCCACTTCAACTTAAGGCTAGCTGGTAGTGTTTAGGAAGAGGGTGTAGGGCAGGAGAGGCAGCAATGTTTCTCAGTGAGCCAGACTGACTTAGATACAGTAAGTTATAGTAAAATTGACACATGTAGTGATGAAATATGCTAAAATCCATCAATTTAGGGCCATAGCAGAGTAAAGCCTTGTTTCAAACCCAATCCCCACACTCTTATTTTGAAAAATATTTACTCATTGGCTGTAGACGGTATAAGAGACAAACGTAGCTACCATGACGTCACACACTGGTTTTCCCAAGTGTCATTCTGAAGCCTCGAGATTAGCGATTTCACCATTGCCATCTTGGTTGCAACAAAAACCAGGATGTGACAAGGAAGGGCAGAGCTAACTGTAAAACCTCTGATTGGCTAAAGGCATCTGATTTGACAACCTCTTAGCCAATGAGCGTGTAGTTTCATACCACAAATATTATATCCATTTTGAAACATTTTATGAACAAGATTTTTAAAATAGACTTTAATTTTTTTATTCAGTTTGACCAAAAATGACTGACTGAGACCATAAAGTCAGCAGGAAGGTGTTTACAGGGGTCAAGTCAAAGGCTGTTTTCCCAGTGACTTCTATAGGTATGGAAGTCTTTCTGCAACTATAGCTATCGCCTTCTGGTGGCCTTCTGATAGAATACAGGTTTAAGACACTTCACCACTGGCTTCATTTTTCCTACCTGGAAACTATATCAATATTTATATTATATAGCCTATTTATATATATGTCAGGCACACAGACTATCTTTAAAACATTAAGAATGAGCATAGTGAACATACAGTTTTTACTGGTGCCGACTAATCTATGAGGCTAAGCATATGTATATGCATCCATTTCATTCTGCTAATCATCAATTAACCTAACCCTCCTAATTAACAGACTTGTTAAGAGGAAGCCACAATACTGGGAGAGAACCCCCACAGAAAGGCCCTGGCAAGATAGTGGATTTGAACCCAGGACCACCTAATGAGGAATGTGCAAAAAGAGCTATCTGAAGTGTAGCCGTCCATTGTATACAACAGCCTCAAAATTAAATTACTGGCCTTTATTTTGAAGCATGCTTAATCAAAACACCACAACTTTTCCAGCATGTGAAAAAAAAATTAAAAAAAACTTCATAACAAATCAGTTCAGGAACTTTTCAGTTACTCCTACTTATATGTGCACAACATGCAGATTTCTATCCGTAAATTCCTCAAACTCTAAACTGACTTAGCTTCTTTCAGCTGAATCCATGTCATTTGTGGCGGGGGAGGGGAATCAATCTACAGGGTCAGGGAAGGGGAGGAATGACACAGCACCCATCGCTCACCCACGCAGCATCGCTCTGCTTGTGACAGTAAACCCTGCGATGATGGGAGGAGTGTGTGACAGAATGGGGAAGAAAAGCGATAGGGTCTCTCCATCACAGCCAGGGCCCTGTCAGCATGTCTCAACTGCTTTTTTTATACTCAGCTTCAACTTTCTGAAATCAAGCCCCTCCCCCAGCAAAAAATAAACTACCCATTGTAAACCAGCCACGTCATCTTCTGTCTCTCTCCACCTGCAGACGTCTGCGCTAATGAGAAAGTATTTACTGTGGTAATCATTTGGCATGGATAAACCTGGGCTGTCTGGTGAGATCTCACGGTGGAAGGTAAGAGAACAACGAAGAGCTGATAATTCAGACAAGCTGGAATTCTTTCTCACTGCAGCCCTCATCACCCTATCCTAAATCTAATCTAATTTAAATGAATTTTGCATTCTCACAAGCCTGTAACTCATCTAATATGTGCAGCACCCTCTCTTTTGGGGGAGAGCAGATAATCATTTTAGAAGCACCATCATTTCATCTCTCACTTTTTCCACCCTAGTGACTTTGAGCAATATTTCAAGAATCTTAAATGCGTGGACGTGAGGGGACTCCCTATTTCAAGTGTGAACCTTTGCTTCTGCTGTTGTAACAACTTTTTTCCACACTCTGCCAGTCAGTAGGAAAGTGGGCCTTCAATAGCAGCATCATTTTTGATATTGTGAGCCAGGGTGGATTCTTAAAATGTGATAAAAAAAATTTTTTTTTTTAAATCATGTGAAGCACCCTGCTTAGTACGATGGAAGTGATCAGAGAGCAGTCTTTACTTCTTAGCACTTCTCTGTTTATGGGCAGCAATCCATAAGCCCCAGCTGAATACTAAGTGGTTATCAGAGATGGTGGCAGGCTAAGGACCAGAAAGAAGCACAAGTAGCAGCTGTGTTGTGCTCTATCGTGTCTCAATGAGTCACAGAGCCACTAACTTTGACCACAAACCCAGCACTACTGGTTCAGAGCGCAGTGCTTTCCTTTGTACAGCCATTTTTCTTCATAAACCCCAGATATCAGACAGTGGAACCATGTCAGCCACAGTCTACGATTGCCTGGCCACCGCAGTTTATTGTCCTTAAAAAAGAGCTATCCCTACAGAAATTAATAACACTTAAAAAGAAGTGGCTAGAATGAGCCAAACCTAAAACTACAGTTATGATGTGACTGAATATGGCGACCTAATCTTATACATTTAACCAAACTTCAGTCAGGAGAACAACTGAGATAATCCATCCACAATACGAGGTTAGTCATTAATATACTGCAACAACATGAGAATAGAGCAGCTGTGAGAGAATTCAACATTAATGAATCAATGGTACGGAATTGGAGGAAGCAAGAAGAATGAGTTGAGTAAAGTTTGAATTATCTGACTGTTTTGTTTCACTTAATGCGCCTTATAATCCAGTGCGCCTTATGGTCCGAAAAATACGGTATATATATAAACATACAAAGGAGTCCAATTTTGTCACTTTTAAATTACTTTCTTTCATTTGAAGTTTTAAAGTTTAATGTGCTGTAAACCATGCAAATAAAAACTAACTAAATAT
>VUQG01020405.1:0-31959 GCA_015106755.1 Etia nguti
TATAATATGTTGGTGTTGGTGTGATGGTCTGAGGCTGTTTTGCTGCAGCAGCACCTGAAAGACTCGCTGTGGTAAATGGAACCATGAATTCTGCTGTTTACCAAAACATCCTGAAGGAGAATGTCCGGACATCTGCTCATGACCTCAAGCTAAAGCTCATTTGACAATGATCCAAAACACACTAGAATATCCACCTCTGCATGGCTTAGGAAAAACAAGACTTTGGAGTGGCCTAGTCAAAGTCCTGACCTGAATCCGATTGAGATGCTGTGGCATGACCTTTAAAAGGTGGTTCGTCCTCGAAAACCCTCCAATGTGGCTGAATTACAACAAATCTGCAAAGATGAGTGGGCCAACAGTGCTGTAAAAGACTTGTTTTGATTGCAGTTTTTTCTGCTAAGGGTGGCCCGACCAGTTATTAGGTTAAGGGGGCAATCATTTTTTCACAGAGGGCCATGTAGGTTTGGATTTTTTCCACTTAATAATAAAGACCCCTTCCTGATTTTTGGCTTGCATTTGAGGTTTAAGCCACTTCAAACCCACCTTCAGTACTTAGACCAGATTTTTTTTTATGTCAGTCTTTCCATTTTCCTTTTTAAAGGTTAGAAGAAAAAAAAAGACAAGAGGACAAATTCTGTTAAGATTAGTCAGTTCTAAAAATCAAAGCATAACTGCTGAATTAAAAATTTATAACAATTTTATCAAATCTAAATGTGTAACTCACCACTCCCACTGATGTAAAGGCTGCAACCATGTTAATGAGTGTAGGGATCATGTTGAACTTCCCTGCCTGCAAAACAAGAGTAGTTTATGAATAAGGTTCAGTTTCCTTTAGAACATCATTACAAAAAAGTCCTGGTGTTTTGTGTTTTCTTCTTCTGTTATTTACAAACAACAAAAACATGACAATCAATGCTATAGATATATAATTTAAAAATATATACTAAAAAATTACAGACAGATTTATATCCCTCTATCATTATTTGTAATGAGTTTGTGAAATAAAGTTAAGTGGATGTAAACTTATTTATTCAGCGAACTGACAGTGAAACTACATACTCACATTTCCATTGACCAAGACATCAAACCTGATAGCATAGGCTTTGACCAGAGTGCGGTAGTCAGTCCCATTTTCCATCTTAAAATACTTTGCAAATCTAAATAGAAAGAAACATCACATAATTCTTATGGTGACATCTATTCTGTTATGCTTCAAATTTTCTAGAACATACATGAAGTAATCAATAAAACAAAAACAAAAAAAAACATATTTCTTGTAGACAGATATGACTAGACAAAGATCAAACATTGTTTTTTTTATATGCCAGAATAAAATCTAGTTTTTACTTAATGCTATTCGGCCACATATACCATTTGTCCCTCCTCATCATTTCTGACTGTTTTATCAGTAGTTCTGCATTTGGCTAGGGTGAGCGTTGCTACTGGTAGCATGAGGAGATACTTGGACCCTACAGAGGTTGCACAGGTAGTACAACTCCTCCAGGATGGCACATCAATATGTGTCATTGCCAGAAGGTTTGCTGTGTCTCCCAGCACAGTCTCGAGCATGGAGGAGAGTCCAGGAGACAGGCAGTTACTGTAAGAGAGTTGGACAGGGCCATAGAAGGCCTTTAAACAATCAGGAGGACTGATATCTGCTCCTTTGTGCAAGGACGAACAAAAGGAGCATTTCCAGAGCTCTACAAGATGCCCTCCAGCAGGCCACCAGTGTAAATGTCTCAGACCAAACAATTAGAAACGGATTTCATGATCGTGACTTGAGGGCCCGACGTCCTCTAGTGGGCCCTCTGCTCACTGCCCACCACAGTGGTGCTGATTGGTGTTAAACTACCAGAACTGACAGGTCAAGGTCAAGTTTATGAATATAGCACATTTCCAACAGCTCATGCTGCACATAATGATTTACAAAGTAAAATGCACAAAAATGATTAAATAAAATATAAAAGAGAAGGAATAAAATTATGAGACAAAAACAACTAAAACAACAATTACTAAAGCTGTTAAAACAAAGAAATCTTTGGGTCAATGTGTGCTAAAAGCAAGTCTATAAAAATGTGTACTCAGTAAAGGTTTTAAATGTTTCAGTGTTTGTGCAGATGCAGAGGCAGACTATTCCAGAGTCTGGGACCCGCTACTGAGAAGGCTCTGTTGCCACGAGATTTAAGTTTAGACCGTGAAATGGATAACATTAGTTTTGAACTGGACCTCATGGTTGTTTCTGGAGCATAAATAAATAGGAGCTCAGACAGGTAAGAAGGGGCTCGGCTCTTCAATGATTTAAAAACAAAAAGTTAAATTTCAAATTTGATCCTGTAAGAAACAAGAAGCCTGTATAGAGAGGACAACACTGGGGTTACATGCCGTTTAGTGCCCGTCAGCAGACAAGCAGCTGCATTTTGGACCAACTGGAGACGATAAAGAGAGGCCTGGTCCAAACCAAAGTACAGAGAATGGCAGTAGTCTAATCTTCAAGTAATGAAGAGATGAATAACACATTGAAAGATTCAAGATTTTTTTATTTTGCCATTTACACACAGGACCAACAGTCCATGTACACTGGAATTCTTGTGCAGAGCTTTCCAAGTCAAATCACACTTTACAGTATAACAATATAATGATATAACAATATAAGGACAGACAAAGCAGAAAAATACTATTTTCTATCTACAAGGAAAAAGAAAATTTGTAGTTTGTAGAGTTTGTAGTTCTCTACCTCTTACTGCACTCATAGTATTGCACATTTTTCATTAGCTGGAAGCTATGGCTTTTCCTTGGCTACCCCTCTCAGATGGAAAAAGCTAGATTAGACTACTGCACTCACCTGCCTACACAGTTTGAATAAACATCACGGTACACACCGAAGTTTTTAACATTTGTCTTACAGTGAGAGGATAAAGGGCCCAACAACAAGAGGGCAGCAGGGCTGCTAGAATCCAGAGTTAAGAATATATCATTAAAAACCCTCAAAATTGCCGTCTCAGTGCTGTGTAGTGATTTAAAACCAAATGGAAACTTTTCAGAGATCTCATTAAGATAAAGGTGGCCCTCCAACTGTAAGCAGATCACTTTCTGTAGAACTTTTGAAAGAAAGGGGAACATCCGGATTTGCCTGTAATTAGCCAGAACAGTTGGGTCCACACTGTGTTTTTTTAAGAGGAGCCTGTTTAAAACATGATGAAACACAAAGTGTCAATTAATCTCTGGATAGAAAGCCCAATTATTTTTAGCAGGCTTGGGGGAAGACAATCTGATGGGGAGTGTGATGATCTTAGGCGATGAACTACCATAGAAACTTCACTCAGGGAAACAGGCTCAAACTGCTCCAAGACAGCTGGGCACACAGGAGGAACACTGGGAACACTTTGATGATTTTTTGGCATTTTTTACTGACAAAGTTTCAGCTATTAGGTCTTATGTCTCGTTGCCTACTCACTTGGTGTATAAAGGTGTGTGTGTGTGTGTGTGTGTGTGTGTGTGTGTGTCAGTCCAGTCACTGAGTGTTCAGGAGTCTGATGGCTTGGGGGAAGAAACTGTTCCACAGTCTGGCAGTGAGGGCCCGAATATTCAGGTACCTCTTGCCAGAAGGCAGCAGGGTGAAGAGTGTGTGTGAGGGGTGTGTGGGGTCCTCCACGATGCTGGTGGCTTTGTGGACGCGATAACTGTGATGGAGGGAAGAGAGTCTTGATAGTCTTGGAGACAGCGACATGATCGATGCACTTGCTGATGTAGCTGGTCACAGATGATATGTACTCCTTCAAGTTGGTGCGGTCGCCATTTGTTGCAGCCTCCCTGAACATGTCCCAGTCACTGTGCTCAAAGCAGTCCTGAAGAGTAGCGAGAGCTCTTGCAGGCCAGGTTCTCACCTGTCTCAGAACCGGTTTGCAGCGTCTGACGAGCGGTCTGTATTCCAGAATTAGCATAACAGACAAGCGGTCTGAGTATCCGAGGTGGGGGCGGGGCTTTGCTCTGTACACGCTGGGAATGT
The DNA here is from genome assembly GCA_015106755.1 of Etia nguti. NCBI lineage: Eukaryota > Metazoa > Chordata > Actinopteri > Cichliformes > Cichlidae > Etia > Etia nguti. Next base: position 4,007 of record VUQG01020405.1, read on the forward strand.
TTGTGAAAACGAGATCCGGCGCCTGTGTGGTCCGCTGGAGTTGGATGTAGTCCAGTTTATTGTCCAGTAAGCAAACGTTTGAGAGCAGGATGGATGGGAGAGCTGACTTGGATTTGCTTTTAGCCTAGCAACGATCCCCGCGTGTTTGCCGCGCTTCCGCTTCCTTGCACACCGCTTTCGGTGACCCGTTCCACGGCCACTGGCATCAGGCGACACAGAGGACTGGAGGCCTGGTTTCCATAGCAACCCTAGGACGCGCAGTGCTTTTAGCAGTTCCTGGTCAGTTTGTGTATAATGCTTATAGTTGTAATTCAGGAGTGTTTCCCGTTGGTAAACACGAACACCACTTGTTCTGGTGTCCATGTGGCTCAGAAGTCGCAATGAAAAGGTGATAGAAAAAACACAAAAACGGCACCATTCTGGTCCAGAGTGGCCGCTGCGTGCTGCTGCCACGCCGCCGACTCACGTCTAATATTCCATAACCTCATCTTTAAAGAAACATACATCCTATCCTTTTTCCATCTACTTTCAGCGCGTCTACAATCATGTCTAAGGGTGCACGCTTCTTCATTCAACCATGGCTCTGACAATGGCTTAGCGCACACAGTCTGAGTGGTGCGACTGAGTCCAAGATATCAGTGCAGGTTGAATTAAAGATATTAGAAAAGTCCTCAATGCTTTCACAACTTAAGTTAATTATTACAGAATCAAGAAATGCAACAGAAAATTGAGACGCTATTAAAGTATCGAGTGCGCGGCTTATCCAGAGAGAAGCGCAGAGTTATAGTGAACATGCACACATCCAACACATCCATCCACCAAGTCCCGTATGTTCTTTTTTTTAACCTGACACAGTGGGTCACTGAGCCCACACATGAGAGAGTCTATTACATTTAGAACGTCCTTGAGCAGAGGTTAGGCTCACAGCAGACATAAATATTAAAATCACCAACAATTAAAAGATCATAAGATGCTTTGATCTCTAATACCAACTGGCAGTTATACACATGTAATCCTAGGACATTTTGAGATATTATAAAAAGCAAGAGAACTAAGATCAGCCAAGACAAAATTGGCAGTCATGTGCATACTGCTGGTGCCATTGTCCCAGGTCAGCCACTGACACCCTGTGATTTTTCACAGATGAGAGCATCTTCACCCTGAGCACATTAGACAGATTCAAACAAGTCTGGAGACTCTATGGAGAATGTTATGCTACCTGTTACATCATTCAGCATGACCGGTTTGGCGGTATATGCATATGGTCTGGGGGGGCATATACATGGTGGGATGAACAGACCTCTACAGGCTTGGCAACGACACCCTGACTGCCATTAGGTACTAGGATGAAATCCATGGAGCCACTGTCAGACCCTACGCTGGCGCAGTGAGTCCTGGGTTTGCAGGCAATTCCTGGAGGATAAATTAACTGATAGCATTGGCTTGTTCCCACTCTCACCTGACCAAAATCCAATAGAACACCTCTGGGACATTATGTTTCTGGCCATCCAACATCACCATCTCAGACTGTCCAGGAGCTCAGTGATGCCTTGGCACGTGTGGACCGTATAACTACTGAGTACCATGTTGAGTTGCTGCAGTAAAATTTCACTTTGATTTCTGGGTACCTTTGAAATCAGCCATCTGTAGGTTGATAATCTCATGTGGGAGCCTTTCATTCCTAACACATACCAGTCCATATCAGTATATCCAGTATGATGAGATATGATGTGTTTTCTAAGTTTTTGTTGAGCAGTGTATTTAATAAGATATGATCTCAAAATCCAAAACCCCAAAACAGCACAACATGCAAAGCCAACTATCATGCACGCAACATTTTTCAGAAATGCCCTAAATATCAAGGTAGCAGGATTTCAGTTTTCACATTTCCTGCTTGATTTCAGTGAGCTGTTGTCCTCGTGCTTTGTTTTCACTTTTTGCTCCCCTTGTCTTATCTGCTGCGGTCTAGTTCACCTGTGTTGTGTTCTCCCCAGTTGTCTCCACTTTCCATGATTGCCCCTCTCTATATATTTGTATGTCTCCCCTTGGCCTTTGTCAGTTTGTCTGTTCACTGTTCCCAGGGTTTTCCAAGATTTAAGTTCCCTTTTTGAATTTTATGTTTGTACTTGGTATCTTTGTCATCAGCCAATAAACAGCTCGCTTTTTGCTGAACGCACCCTGCCTCCATGCATCTGTATTTGGGTCCTCCACACTGACACTTTGTCTGCACGTAATCCAGAACGTGACACCGACTTTCTAAATCAAACCTACAATCTTGTAAATGACCGTACATTTGTTGGTTGTAATTTGTGTTGTCTAAAAACTTTAAACTGTCTAATGAATTGTGTCTTTTGCCATTTGGTGTTGTCAGCATTTATATTGACAGTACCTTGTCTAAAGACACTGGAATACTGAATCCTGATTTGCCCCTGATGCATTCATCAGAGCATAAGTGTGTATGTGTAAATGTTAGACATGCTGCTTAGGCACAGCACTGAATGAATTTGTGTCAGATGGTTAACTGGAGTAGAAAATATCTATATTAGCGCCGGTCTATTTACCAGTTTCCTAACTGTGGTATAATTGCAACTGAGAAAATCAAAGATTTTGGATTTTTTTGACATGGTGATATTTACAGTAGTTTCATATTTCCTCTGTAAATGTGTGAGGTTTATGGTCAGTCAGAATCTGCATATTTCTTGGCATTACAGACAGTAATAAGAGCTAAATACCTGAAATTGTACCCAGGTGAGACAGCGTTCTTCTGTGACATGGCATCCAGTCGGGTGAATGAGTATGAGGGGTTACAGTGGTCATCTGACTTGTCCAGATCGCACATCCAGCCGATCTTTATTCCAATCACTCCTCCCTGACAGAAGTACATACAGGGCACAGTCACTTCAGGTCCAGTCTGGCACTGCTATTTTTACACATGTAAATGACTTCCTTTTCAGTCACTGGTTTTGTTCAGCTGAACTAAGAATTCTCTGCAGCACCTGTAAGCTACAACGTGGTAGCAGCTCCTCCAAGAAATATTTTTAAGGCTGCTTTCTGTTTGCATTTGCACTGCCAGTAGAAACTATGAAGCCTCTTGAAGACTATTTCACTACCAAACAGAGCACCATTAGCTTGGAGGCTGACTTGTGGTTCCTAGAGTTTCTAAAAGTTAAATGGGAGGCAGACCTGTTAGCTATGAGGCTCTTTTCCTGTGGAACAAGCTCCCAGTTTGGGTTCAGGAGAGAGTCACTCTTTCTACTTCTAAAATTAGGCTTCAATTTCTTTATTACGTTTTTTTTTTTTTCATAAAGCTTATAGCTTATTGTTAGTCGGGGGTGGCTGTGGCTCAGGTGGTAGAGCAGATCAGCTACTGATTGGAAGGTTGGTGGTTTGATTCCTGGCTCCCCCAGTCTGCATACCAAATATCCTTGGGCAAGATACTAACCCCAAATTGCCCTCCGATGCGTTCATCAGAGTGTGAATGTGTGTGAATGTTTATTAGTTGCACTTGACTTTAGAAGTGCTTGTGTGAATGGGTGAGTGAGGCATGTTGAATACAGCGCTTTGAGTACTCCGGGAGAGTAGAAAAGCGCTATATAAGAATCAGTCCATTTACCATCCATTTATAGTTAGGGCTGGATCAGGTGACCCTGAGCCGTCCCTTAGGTGTGCTGTAAGCTCAGGTTGTTGGGGACTTCCCATCATGCACTGCGAATATCATCTTCATTGCTCTCTTTTCACTGTAACCACTTTTAGCAGATAGCTGCCCCTTCCATTTAAAAAGTAGTTCTTTCTCCCCACTGTCATCAAGTGCTTACTCATAGGCGATTGACTAATCATTGATTTTTTCTTTTTAAAAGGTCTAACCAGCACTCGTAAGTCAGTTTATATCCTGGTAAAATCCCACCAAAACCAGTGGACTAATGGAGAAATAAACTCAGTAATAAAGCTAAAAATACTTCCCCCCAGGCATTAGTTTTCCAAACATGCATTTTCTAAACTTTTGACCCCTTTAACAAAAATCTAAATGTTTGCAAATTCTGTTAAAAAGTGCAGACACAGGCTCGAGGCCAAAATCTTGCTCTCTACCTTGTCTGCCAGATTAGTGAAGTTCTGCTGCGCGTAGCGGACGACATCTCCCACTCTGAAGATCGGGCAGTAGGTGTTGTTGACCATGTCAAAGTTACACTTACGGATATAATCTTGAGTGATGTTAGGAAGGAAGTTCCCTCTGCCAACAAACATATCAATATGTCAGCCTTAAATATGATAATCATTCTAAAAGTAAGATTTAATCATTTCTGGACTCAATATAACTTTTTGTGGCACCTGTCCTTTGGACAAGTACATTTCCTCTCACTTGGCCAGGCACAAAGTCCTTTGTCTTAGATAAAAATGTCTAAAATATTACTGCATATTGTGGTTTACACATGACTTCAGTAATGTGGGGGATCACCAAAAGGTACATGCTACAGCTGTGCATAATGGTCACATGCGAAAGCTTCTCTAAAACTATAATTGTGGGAGTTTCAGATTGACAGAGATGTAGAAAAGGTAAATTTTTTCTTAAATCTAAACAGATACAGTGGCATGAAAAAGTTTTTGCCCCCTTTCTGATTTTGTAGTTGCTGCATATTTGTCACACTTGCATGTTTCAGATCATCCAAAAAATGTAATATTAGAAAAAGTTAACTTGACTGAATACAAAATGTGGTTTTTAGGTCATGATTTTATCAGTCGGTAGATAAATCTTGTCAGATTATGTACTGACTGTGGTTAACCGCTTCTTTTGGAAAGCAGAGTTCACGTTGCCCGACCCAAATCTGATTAAAGCCAGACCTGTTGATTCAAGAAATTACCTAAATATAACCTATCTGACAAAGTGAAGTAGCCTAAAAGTTCTCAAACAGCAGTACAGCATGCCAGTACCGAAAGAAACAGCTGAGAATCAAATTCATTGATATCTATCGGTGTGGAAAGGGTGACAAAGCAATTTTTAAGGGGTGGTGCAAAGATTGTGTTTTTTGGGTTTTTTTTTTTTTTGAAGGATTGCATCTCATTAAATGTTTGGTATCGTGTGCATTTTGTAAAATACACATCATACCAACAGTTCAACATAATGGTGATGGTGGTGTGATGGTCTGGGGCTCACCATGAATTCTGCTCACTACCAGAAAATCCTGAAGGACACTATTCAGCCAGCAAGCTGTGCGCTCGGGTTATGCAGCAGGACAATGATCCAAAACACACCAGGAAGTCATTCTCTGAACGCCGAGTCAAATTCCAGACTTAAGCCAGATTGAGATGCTTTAGTGTGACCATATACAGTTATCACAAACTCTTCATTCCAAGTCTTGCTGCCTACGTAGCAAAACCAGTTATTAGATTTAGAGGGTGATTTTTTTTCACACAGGCAGGTTTGAACATTTTGTTACATTTTATAAAAGAAGTAATCATTAAAAACTGCATTTTGTGTTTACCCAAGTTATCTTTGGCTAATATAAAAATTTGTCTGATGAACTGAAACGTGACAAGTATGCACAAAAATCGAGACTCCTCCTGTAGCACACACTTTGAGAATCAGAGTTTACCCTTCTCTGTGATAACAACATAAACAGCTATCATCTAAATTAGCCAGTGCATCTAATTCTGTCAGAGCAGGCCACAGTTGCTGAGTCTGGTGCTTGGCTAACATTATTATTACCATTACAGTATATATTGAAGCATGAGTGAAATAGCGAGTTACACAGATGCTAATGCTAGCTAGCTAATGTCACCTGTTGGACAGAACACTTTCCTGCTCAGTGAAATTCATCTCTCCGGCTATTCAGTTTTTCATTTTCCCTTTAAATTGGTGGTATGGTGCAGTTATATGAACACTGATTCATATTCATTTTGCATCCTTGGCTTGAATGCAGAGCTGACGGTGTATTGCATTAAATGTTTTGCAAATGTCAGCTCCAGTGTTAGTGCCAGTGCATTCAGAATTACAGTTATTGGGGATAAAGCGTTCTCTTAACGACTCAGTAGTCTGAATATAGCATTTCTTTAAAGTAAGCAATAATGTGAAAACAGAATAATTTGTCCTTGTTAAACAAACAAACAAACAAACGTGTTCCAGACGAGCCTTAATGTCAACATATAAGTGTGTGTAATACTTGGTGTAGTTGAAGGTCGGGAAGCGGATGCTGTTTTTGATGAAGATGGTGAAATTTTCTATTTCCATCATTGGTGTACTGAATAGGAGAGAAGACAGACAAACATGAAAACATCACACAGAGTCACAGGAAAGACAGAATTTGCTTAACATATATTTAATTTTAAAATGCACCGACTGACCGCCGGGGACTAGAACCGGACGACTTCCTGTGTTCTCGGTCCCGGCTGGTCACCGGCTGGCTTGTCTCATGCACGTTCGATTATTAGCTCATCCATTTCATCCATGCGCAACACCCACACAGCAGCCCATGCAAATAGTCGGGCACACACTAATATGTCTTTAGTGTGGAAGCTCTTCACTGTGAGTGAAGACGCACAGATCAAAGTCAAATGCAGGGGTGGGGAACTCCAGGCCTCAGGTGTGTTGACCCAGGCTGAGATCTAAAACCTGCAGGTCACCGGCCCTTGAGGCCTGGAGTTCCCCACCCCTGAGATAAAGGATCACAGCAGTTATGAGGAAAATGATAGACACAAATCAAAAAGAGAAACAAGATATCTTATAAGATACATTTAAGTATCTGATATAAATTTTGCTACATAAATCTGCTGCACCTGCTTTTGTTGGGTGAGGTAATGTCATTGTAAAATAAGACAGATGAATGTCAACTAATTTTCATTTAGTAGCAGAGCAGAGAAAAATCTATAACTTGCTGCAGTTTGGGGAAGTTGTAATTCTAATCATTACTTTAACTATGAAATTAATACCTTACACTAAAGATAAGCATTTTTCATTCTAGTTATTAGAAAGAAAACCAGAATAAACACAAACTGGTATTGGCAGGTCACACTAACAGAAACGTTGGAAAACAGAAAAGACCAACAAAACTGTGCATTTCTATAAATATATAGCTCCATATAAAGCTAGAAAAATATAATAAACAAAACTGCAATTTAATAGTATTTACAAGTATACAGATGGTACAGTAGGAGTGCTGAAATAATTTTTTTTAAAAGTCTCTTTCCCCCCCTGGTTTACAGTGGTGGACCAAAGCTAATGATTTATAAAAATAAAAAAAAATCTCTGAATTCCCAGAAAGTTGATTCTGTTCATCTGGACATTTTCAGTGGGAGAAATGTTTCGTCATCATCCAGGTGACTTCTTCAGTCTCAGCTGACTGCAGGTTTCCAACCTTATAAACAGTACATTTGTACAATGACTGAGGCTACGTCCACACTAATGTGTTTTCGTTTGAAAACGCATCGTTTTCTCTCCGTTTTGGCCTCCCGTCCACACTGAGGCGGCGTTTTCGCTCATGGAAAACGCAGCGTTTTGAAAACACTCTCGAAAACGCATACATTTGAAAACGGTGCTTTCGCGTCGCAGTGTGGACAGTGAAAATGGAGACTTTCTAAAACGATGACGCATGTTAGTCATATGATGCAGTCATGTGACCACTTCAACCAAGATAGCGGAGGTCATTATACAGCAGCTGTTTTGTTTGACAGCCCTATTAAAGATTAATATCAGTCTGTACATGCTCCAGATAGCTTTTCTTCAAATTCTTTAACTCTCACTCGCTTTTGCAACTTTGTACTTTTGTGTTACTCGCAGCAACAACTCCACGTCATTGTTAGTCCATTTAAAAAACTGGGTGATTTTCCTCAACATTTTGCCGCCACGTTTCAGAGAGCCGGAAAGTAAATAAAGGACAGACAGAAATGAGGCAGGTCGAATCTTCATGCGTTTCACGCATGCGCAGGACTGGAACGTAAGCGTTTTCGGCCGTTTCAATGTGGACGCGCAACTCTGTGAAAACGACTGAAAACGATAGTGTGGACGCGGAGCGTTTTCAGACGAAAACGCAGTTTTCAAATCTATCCAGGCTAGTGTGGACGTAGCCTGAAACTAGCACCACTGAAGGGACAATGGGCTGGGAGGTCAGTTTCACCACTGATCAATGACCATTGGTCTCATTGGTCATGGATCATAGTGTTGCAGGATTGTTCTTGCTATCAGGATAACTGTGATCTCTCACAGTGTCAGTGTTTTTATAAGCATACCAGTCTGGAGCGCTTGTAGGCCTACCAACGCCTTGTAAAAAGCTCTTTACCACATTCAGAGTATCATCTTACGTCTTGATGGTGTCGATCTCAGCAGGACACCAGCCCTTAATCTCACACATCTTGATTGTGCCATTAAAAGGAACACATCTCCCTGTAGCAATTCCTGAGTAAAAAAGAAAATATAGGTACAAGGTCCAAAGTAAAACATTTCAGCATATTAATGTACATAAATGTAGTCCTAAACAGATCATTTTAACATGAAATATTGTTACTACATGAAAAAGAGAAAGACAAAGTATCTCACCGTAACTTCCCGGCTTATTGGTGTACTTTGTGCAGTTTTTGTCCTCTGTACAAATATACTTTTTTTCACTCTGGATAAAATACAATGGCATGTGAAGAGAACATTAAAGCTGCATAACAGATGTTTTACAGTACAACTCACTGTTTGGTTTTTCTACATCCCTCAAATACATACATACATTTTATAATTCATTTTTAATTTTCTCATCATGTGCAGCAGTTGTATTGAGAGGGACATCTCTCTAAATCCACTCACATCAGCAGCTGGTCAAAGTAATGGAGCACTTTTAGTATTGCTTTTTACACGAAGGGAAAGCATTGTGTCAGCATTGTGTTTACAACTACCACGTAGCCAACATTGGCTTTGTGTATCTGTAAATGATGTAAATGAGCCCAAGGACCTAGTGATGATCTGTTGGTAGTGGTGATGATGACAGCAGCTGACCTCAGGACAGTATCCTTGGACTTGGTTCTCTGTAGTAATCAGTTTAGTGATGATGCAGAACACCGAAGCTCCCTGCAGGAGATACAAATGTAGTCTGTCATTATTTCATCTTCACTCAGTCAGTCCTGACATTCATCCATAAATACATACCTGTGTAGGAGTGACATAGTCTGCAACATCCATAACCTTGTTATTGTAGATTCCAAAACCTTTGACCTTGGTCATCACAGAGGATTCAATCGCTGTATCTCTAATCTGGTAGGCCTTCTCAGTGAGAAACACCCATCTGAAACATTACATAGAAAGTGGCACATGCCAAAATGTAATTATAAGTATCATTATACTTTAAAAAAACATGAATATTTCTTTTCTTGCCACTAGTTACAATCAGGGATACTGTTACTTAACTGCTGGCCAGGCACTGAAAATGGTCACTGTAAAACACTAAACAGGAATTCAGTTAGATCTGCTAATCTGTGTTCATTAGCTGGAGGATTAGCTCAGAGTTTTCTTTTCAGACTAATTAAGAGTTGAGGTCTTTTGATTGGAAATAAACAATGAAATGAATGACCTATTGAGAAGTCACTATGAGTATTTAAAGAATAGACAAGTGTGATTATTCTCATCTACAACTTTAGCCTCTAATGAGGCAGTATAAAGATCAAAAATCCACATTCAGAAACAAGATGTTAAATGCGAGACTTCAGCCAGGAGAACAGGATTCATACTACCAATGGAAACACTCTGACAGAGTATTCGGGTTTGTTGGATTCTTACTTTTGGTGCTTGTTTGCTTAGGTGTGCTCAGCAAAACTGTCAGTTTAATAAAATGTCATGTTTAGGTCTAAAATGAACCCATACACAGTTTTAACTACATATTAGATGGGATGGTTTATGGGAGTCCCTTCCCAACAAAGCCATTCGGACTTATTGCATGCCCTACTTACAGAATTGCAAGAAGTCACCTATGTTGAGAGTTTGGAATTTTTGAACTTAAAAAAAAAATTAAATATGGCAGCCCTCTGAAATGCTTTGTACAGGCCTTTTCATCGCTTATAAACCTTTTTTGTCATGTTAAATAAATAAAAACAAAGAATGTGATACTCATGCTCACAAGTGTTTGGCTTCAATCAACAGCAGTAGCTAATATCAGATTAGAAATGGAGTCTACTAATCACTAACATCGAGATATCATTAGCTGATTCTGTAGCAAGATAACTTTTTACGGGGTGCATGCCCATTCCTTTTACTTTTACCTCTAGGTTTGGGACAGGCATTGGTGGCTACTGAGCAACCATGTCAATTTGAAGGACACATCCTTCATCTACCTCCTGAATGACTTTCGTAGACCTCAGTGAAGACGTTAAAGATCTGAACATTGCTGGCATCATCTGGGATGAAGCTGAGCTAACTGCAAATGACCAGAGTCATTGGAAATCATTAGTTACCCTATGTGCCAATCGGTCTACGAGAGACTAAGTCTAAGAGGGAATCACTAACATAAACAATTCAATTCAGTTTTATTCATCTATTAGTATTTTTTTCTGTAATTTAACTAATTGGTGTGTCTCACATGGCTTTGTGTACAGATAAAGCTGAGTATCATCTGCATAGCAGTGATAATCTAAGATATTGGAAATACAACTGGTCTCAGCACAGAACCCTGTGGAACTCCATAATTAACCTTGGTATGTGAAGAAGACATTTACATAAAAAGAGTGGAGTCTATTAAATAGATATGACTGAAACCACTGCAGTGGCCTTCATACCCACAATCATGTCGTGGGTACCCACAGTGTGTACGTTTATTTTACTGTAATCGCTTTGCAAAACACTATCTAACCCGATTAAGGTGGTGGTTAAGGTTAGGGATAAGGTTATGTTTAGGGCTGGAATACACTGCTTGAACATGTATTACCGCCAGGAGGTCAATCTATTGGATTCCATCCACAACCTGGCGCGTATCATAGGAACGCGGAAGGTTACCTTTTGCATTCCTGAGGAACACCTCGAGATGTGACAAATCGTCGGTATATTACGCGGTGGGAGTGAGAATGGGCTCTCTAATCTGTGTAGTAAAATGTTGAGATCAACAATGGTGAATGCTGCACTGAGGTCTACCAGGACAAGCACAGGGATGAGTCCACTGTCAGAGGTCATATGATTATTCAGTATTTTCACTAGTGCGGTCATGAGCTCTGATTCCTGACTTCAACAAAACCATTCCTCTGCAGATGATCAGTTAGCTGTTTTACAACTCATTCAACAATTTTTTAGATAAAAGGAAGGTTGGAGATATATAATTAGCTAAGACAGCTGGTCACGTGATATTAAGAGAAGTTAGGGAGTAAAGATAGCTTGATTATATTTAAGATAAAGGGACTAGTTAATGGCAGGACGTCTTTGAGCAGTCTTGTAGGAAAGGGGTCTAAAAGACACGGAGGAAGTAATTAAATTACTCAAACAGTCTAAGAGAAAGAGTCTAAATATCAGTAGTAATGAAAGTTTTGGACATAATGTCTGCGAGATGGTCATGAATATATTTTTCTTTAATGGTTAAAATTTTATCTGTGAAGAAATGGAAGGACTAATTACTGTTTAAGGTTAAAGGAATGGTTGGCTGAACTGCGCTCTGACCTTTCACCAGCCTGGTTACAGTGCTGAAGAGAAACCTGGGGATGTATTTATTTTCTTCATTCAGTGATAAATAGGAAGTCCTAGCTTCCCCGAGAGCTTTAAAAAGAAAAAAAAAGAACTTCTAAGTTAGTGAGATGCCATTTCCTCTCCAGCTTATGAGTTATCTGCTTTAAGGCCTGTGTCTGTAAGTTATACAAGGAAGTCAAGCACTTCTGATTTGAGGCTCTCTTTTTTTTCTTGTAGTCCATTTTCGTATATGTAAATGTTATTAAGAAAAGATCGAACATTAAATAGTATTCAGGGAACACTGTTTAATGTCCTTGTTCTATACCGTCTGTCAGAATAAGGTCCAGAGTATCTATATAAAATTCAATCATCCACTATAATTATTTTATCTGAAATGAGCATTAAATCAGATAAAAAAAGTCCGAGAATTCAAATAGAAACTCTGATTAAAGGGCATAAACAAGAGATAGCAACAAACAAAACTATTTTTAGAGTTTTTTTAATTAGTGTATTCAAGGCTAAGAGTCAAGCTTTCAAATTCTCCAACAGAAATTGTACATAAAAACAGTGGCTTCTCACAGTAACACGTCGGAAAAACATTAGTGTGGAAGCTAAGCTAAAACTGTCCAAACATCACCACCTCAGTGTTTTGAAACTGTGATAAAAATCTAACTAAGTGTGGGCACCACATGCTCAGAGGCTAATTACTTCTTAATAGCAAAACATTAGCCAGTGAGCACATTCTGGACAATGCTGTTTGTTGACCTCTACAGTCACAGGAAAATATGTACAACTAGAAGTCTTTTCAGAACCAGAGGATTCTGCCCCAAACAGGAAAATGACAAACTCTTGACATTAAAAATTTCTTTTACAAGAGAGTCCTGGCCAAGAAGGACAGCAGTACAATCATAAGTTGCATAAACTAACACCACATACAACCAAATCCATACAACAGTAAAGTACAGTCAAAGAGTAGAATTACTATTCAGGCAAAACATCTGCAGCCTGAATTAACTGCATTCAAGTCATTTACATTTGCTTGAAATTCATTAAGTGAGACCAGTTCCTTAAGTTTTAGTTGGTTGCACAGTGATTCCAGGAGGAAGGAGCTGCAAATCTGAATGCTCTTTTTCCAAAGTTAGTGTGAACCTTTGAGAAAGAAGGAAAAATTCTTGGCACCCAAAACAATAATTTCCCATACTTTTTTGATCGATGTTAGTCTGTAAATAAGATGGGAGCAAACCAAGAATAGCCTTATAAATAAGAATATACCAGAGGTTGAGTCTACGACATGATCACCCAACCCGCTCATACAACTTAAAGTGGTGAATAAGAGCTTTAGAATTTGTAATGAATCTCAGTGCTCCACGATAAACAGCATATGGAAGCATTCAGAGCATGCATGCATATAAATCACATCGCCATCTTTCTTGCCTCAAATGACAAAAAGGACCAAGTTTCAATATTAATTTTTTCCCCAGCTGCTGAATGCGACGTTTAAACGAGCGAGTAATCAATTGTAATTCCTAAGTACTCGGACGGAGATACTAACTCTCAGAGCCACGAACTGTAGTAATACATGAAAGTTTATTAGATTTACAGTACATTTGTATAATGAACAAACCTAGTACACTGACTAACAATGGCTCGTGAGGTCAGTTTCATGATCGTGACCAGTGAAAATGCTACGTTCAAATGAGCCAAATCAACTTTCTGGGATTTCCTTACTTGGATGATTAAGCATGCATCAAGGCAAATGAGACATTGCTAAGAAAAAGCATTTATGCTGCTTTAACTTTCTTGTACAGCTGAGTGAATGGGTTCCCATTAGAAAGTAGTAGCCCATTAACATAGAGGATTTATGTAAAACATGAAAGATGTATTTAACCAACATAACAGTGGCTTTTAACATAATAAAATATAAAGTAATAAAGTGAAGAAGTAAACCTTCATAATGTAACAAATAATCCAGAACACTGAACAGCAATGCCTTTAAAATACACTTTTGTGTAACTGGTAGTTTATGTTGTTTTATTCAACCAGATTCATTTCAGCACTGTACAAGTCCAAGCAAACACTCACCCAATGAAGTAAGTGATGATGAGAAGCTGGACAACACGGTTGATGATTCCAATAGTCCAACTTTTCACAACCACAGACTTAGTGGTTTCATAGGTGAAGAAGTCTGTGATGCAAGACCACATCCTGGCAGTATTTGTGCTTGACAAGCCTTTGTTAGAAAAATAATTCCACTGTGTGAGGAATCTAAATAAAAAAAGCTGAAACTCCACTCCAGATGATCTGAAAATAGAAAAGGTATCGACAGATTTAGATCCAAGACAGAACGCAGGAGCTTGATATCCAACAGCTGTAACTCATCACCATGTGAAGGTGTGTGTAAATTCTGAGTATTGAGCTCAGTCACTTTTAATTTCAGCTGCTCCTCTTCCCTCGTTACTTCAGGCTTCATGTGTCATGAAAAATGAGTAATTAGTATAGTCAAAGTCATGACCAGCGCAGCCAGCAGCGCCCTTTCTATCCCATTACTTCTCTCTTCACGCAAAATACCAATCTTGTTTCCTCTCTCTCTCTCTCTCTCTCTCTCTCTCTCTCTCTATCTCTCTCTATCTCTCTCTATCTCTCTCTATCTCTCTCTATCTCTCTCTCTCTATCTCTCTCTCTCTCTATCTTCCTGTTTCTGCTCAGAGCACGATGGACATTTTTTGTGTGAATCAAATTGTAGTGTTGTAAAAGGTTTTAATTCTATTACTGAGAAAATGTGGCCAGTTTCATTACTTAGTTATTATTGTTTTTACCTTCATTTCAACAGGAATAGCAAACATGTAGGAAAATATGTCAAACTGAATATGATGTTAATTGTAATGAGACAAATCTAATTAAACGGTAACATCTGAAACAAATCACATGTACCACTGATTCATCTTAATTCACTAATATTTGCATACAAATGTGGTTACCCTGCACAAAAAAAAGTGTGTGCACAGTATCATTGTCAGATTTATGAAACATGTGCAATGACCTATTTTGTTCTTACCACCGTGTTAGTGAGTAAAATTTGAGTAAAAACCTTTGACAAAAAAGGCAGTTTAGAGATTGGACAGTAATTTGATAGAACTGTTGCGTCCAGATTCTGCTTTTTAAGTATAGGTTCCACCACAGCATGTTTAAAGTCAGAGGGAACAGACCCAGACTGAAGACTGCTATTGACAATGGAAAGTAAGCATGTACCAACAGTGTCAAAAACGTCTTTCAGTAAGCTAGGTGGAATAATATCCAAAGTACATTTTGAAGGTTTCAAGTTACTGACTACTTCATTAAGTAATGAAAGGGACACTGGCTCGAAGTGATCAAAAACGGCCTAAGTTGGAGTATGAACACATGGGTCAAAATTGGGAGGGGTAATGTGAGACCTGATGTCTACAATTTTATTAATGAAGAACTTCAGTAGATTCTCACATGTTATGTTCGCTGCTGTATGGGGATCAGTAGTGGGTGGGTTGAGAACTGAATTTATAATACCAAATAAAATACGAGGTTTGTGATAGTTGTTGGACACGAGCTTAGAAAAATACTTTGTTTTTGCTGCTCTTACAGCTTTCTGGTAGTTTGGCAAGGATTCTCTAAGTGCCTCAAACAAAACTTGGAGTCGGTCCTTTTTCCACTTTCGTTCCGCTTTTCTACAAACCTGTCTAAGTTCTCTGGTATCATTATTCAACCACAGTTGGGTTTTAGGTTTTAGATATCTGGTAGTGAAAGGAGCAATGGAATCAAGTATTTCCAAACAAGCTGAGTTAAACAATGAAAGTAGGCTGTCAATGGTCAAATCGGTGGACCTGTTGGCAGGTAATGCATGATTTAGGTTTTTATAAGAGCAAACGAAGCAATCTGCTGTATTTGAATTGATCATGCGAGATCGGAGTTTGGGCACATCTGATCTACCAGGCTGACCTGAAAGAGGAAACTCAAATAGTACAGGCTTGTGGTCCGAAAAATTAATGGTACAGATTTCAGTGTTAAGGAGTGGCTGCAAGATAGTACCAGGTCCAGGGTGTGACTCCCTTCATGTGTTGGGCCTTTGACTGACTGAACAAGATTAAAAGAGTCTATAAGATTTAAAAAGTCATTGGTCAGTGGAGTATTTAAGCAACAAACGTAAATGTTAAAATCCCCCATGATTAAAACACTGTCGCACTTTGGTAAAATTTCTGCCAAGAATTCAGAAAAGTCTTGTATAAAGTTCTTATTATATTTAGGAGGTCAATACACCAGCGCACATAGCACCGGTGTGGGCAGGTGAATTTCAAATAACTGCAGTTCAAAGCTGCCATAAGCGTCAGTTGTTAACTGCCGACAGTTAAAGCA
Organism: Etia nguti; assembly: GCA_015106755.1. Taxonomy (NCBI): domain Eukaryota; kingdom Metazoa; phylum Chordata; class Actinopteri; order Cichliformes; family Cichlidae; genus Etia; species Etia nguti. The sequence goes on from VUQG01020405.1 coordinate 20,001, forward strand.
GTTTTCATAAACATTGGCTAATCCTCCGCCTAGACCGGTCGTTCGGGGTGAGTTGAGGTAGTTGCAGTCTGAGGGGACAAGTTCAGAAAACGGACTCAACTCACCCAAGTTAAGCCAAGTTTCGGTCACCAGGAGAAAATCCAAGTTATGAGGAAACCACGGAATCTTCACATCCTGGGGGCTTTCAGTACTGCTCATCAACAGTGGCTCGGATATTTAATAGCGATTGGAAGTCATAGACCAGAAGAGTGGAGACATTGTTGAAGAAAACAGATGTAAACATTGCTAGTAGAAACAACACAGGTAACAGCTGACGGCAAGCCGCACACACAGGCGCCATCTTTTTTAAGAAAATATAAACTGGCTGGGTTCAGAACATGGAACATGGACAGATAACATACTGAATCTTGAAGTAGATGGGCTACAGCAGCAGAAGAGCACACCAGGTGTCTCTCCTGTCAGCTAAGAACAGGACACAGAGGCTGCAGTTCACACAGGCTCAGCAACAATGGACAACATTAGAGAAACATTGCCTGGTCTGCAACAATTGGATGGTAGAGTCAGAATTTGGTGTAAACAACCTGAAAGCACGGCTCATTCCTGCCTTGCATCAGTGGTTCACCCTGCTGCTGGTGGTCATGTAATAGTGTGCGAGATATTTTCTTGACATACTTTTGGCCTCTTAGTACCAGTTGACCTTTCTTTAAATGCCATGCTCACCTGAGTATTGTTGCTGACCATATCTATCCCATTATGACCACAGTGTACCATCCTGGGGTGGCCAGGTTGTTGTAGCTTTAATTTTTTATTTCCCACCCCTTAAAGATTTTAGTTTGTCTTTCAATTAAATTGTGCAGACTTTACACAGCTGAACAAAATCTAACTGATGGAACAGAAGGCAAAACTAAACATTACACACATAAAATGAGGGATTGTCAGAATAAAACCAGAAGTAGCTAACATTGAGACTTAGACATTAAAACAGGGAAACCAGATGAGTAAAGTCTGTTATTACTAACACACCTATTTACTGGAAACCAGTGCAGTAAACCAGTTTAAAACTGTTATAAAGTGCAGTATGTTCCCTTCAGCCTATTTTCCTTTCAGACAGTTGCAGTCTGTGCAGTTGATTTATTTCTGTTTGCATCATTGACTGTAAAGCTTTATTTTAACATGCTGAGGGCTGTTTATTGCATTCCATTCATTACGCACTCGAGATCTCTTACCTGGCAACGTACCCTAACCACAAAAACATCGAATACAAACTGAATCATTTCACAACTTCATAATATGACTTTACTTACAGAGCCAGTGCAGTACAGCACTGACTAATTTTCTGATAAATATTTAACGATTCGAGGTTTGTGATGTCCATTATGTCAGAGGCTTACCAAAGCGAATAGAGCAGAACTCATTTTGTATGAGAGGCTACTTTCAAGCTTGTGGATCAGTCTCCACATCCAGATACACACCACAAACCACATCCAGGAGATAATATTTCCCACTAATTTAATAGCTGCTTATGTAATGCCATTGAAACTCACTGAATGCCTCCATTACAAAGCAGCCACTTACTAGGAGTCGATAATGGTCTGACACTGGGCAAGAACCAAAAAGCTGCAGAAGCACTGAAGGCTGAACTAGTGTACAGCATCATGGGGCTGAGCGACTGGTTATAAAAAGATCAAAAAGATCAAGATGTGGTTGGAGAGGTGGTTTACACAAATGTCAAATAAAAGCTGTAGAAAGCCGCTTGGTTTCCAGTCAGGCGGACGACCTTTGTATTTCTGATGCAAGTGCACAAACACACCCACACGTCCATGTATTCCTGACTTCATGGACTAATTTCCTGGAGTCTATAACCGGAACCCTTCACAGTTACTAGCGGAACTTTAACCCTTATCCATTAAGCAGATTAAACCTGAGAATATGGTACTGTTATATAGTCACAAGCATAAAATATTGTCTTTGATAACCTTATACTGACAGAATCTCTTTGTATTTCTCATGGTTATCTGATCATATAGTGATTGCTCATCACTTATGTCCAAACTGTCTAAAAGGGTCAAAGAGTTTCACATAAGGGGTGGCTGTAGCTCAGGAGGTAGGGGAGGTCCTCTGTTAGTGTTTGAATGTTAGAGACAAAGCACTTCTGCATGGGAAAAGTGCTCGGGTGAATGAGACATCTTTTATTGAGTGCTCTGGGAGAGTAGAAAAAGTGCTATATAAGAATCAGTCCATCTACGTATGTGAGAGGATTGTTGGTGTAAACAGGAAAAAAACCAAATGTGCATTTACTACACTTAAAATAACTGTGTTAAGGTTAACTTGCTATTATCTCTTTATGTTTGACAACCATAAAAATGAGGCAGTCTGCCCAATTACTCCAAATGTGTTTTTTTTTCAATTTGGAGAAGGCTTATGATCATGCTCTTTGGTGTGTCCTGCCTACAGTGGACTTCATGGTACCATAATTGTGTCCATTGGGATCTGACTTTAGTTAGGCAGAGTGAAGGATTATGGGTGTGCAACCAGTGCAGAGAGGCTTACATGCAGCCCTCTAAAAAGCCAACAGTGCATACCCTGACTGATCATTTATTTTGAGCATATGCATACATATATATAAAAAATCAAGGAGAAGATGGGCTAAGCACCAGTGTAATACTGACTGACTGAAAAGTTTGCTCAAAGAGAAAAGGGAGCAACATCCCAAAAAGCACAGAAAGCACAGAAGGAGTGGATAGTCTGGTTCCACTTTAAGCTGTGAAGCTCATTATTACACCATGGCACAAAAAAACTGAACATTCATTTCCACAAAATGTGTCTCTCATATGTTTTTCCTGAATTTTACTGTATAAGCCAAAAAAGGGAGACAGCACTTCTCACTTCCGCACCTTAGATTAGATTATGTGTAAGTGATGTTTCAGGCTGGATGGATTACAGGCCCAGAGAAGTAAATACCACAGAACAGATTTGTATTGATTTTCTGATTTATGACCAGAGACGGTGAGAGGCTGCTGCTTTCATTAGCTTAATGCTCAACACCAGAACTATCATTTTCATTGAAAACATCACTTCCATGCTTCCATGTGACTGAAGCACTGGAAACATTGCAATCACTCTTGGAGCTAATGGGGGTCCAAATAAGGACTTAACTCCAGTGAATGTCTTTTGTTTTTCATTGATGTGATGACATCAGGAACTGGGGAGTCCAACTGTCTCCCAACGGAGCAAAGAACTTATGAAAATTCTGATTATGATGATAAGAATTATTAGAGTTATTCCCAGATTATACTAGACTCCTATAATCAGTGCAGTCAGGGCTCTGAATGAAAGATTGATGAGACCAGTTCAGTGTCTGAATAAATGTTCGTATTATATTTGGAAGTTTTGAAACTGTATAAATGCATTTTTGTAGCACCTTTAACCAGAGTTACCAGAAACAGAGACAAAGCTAGCTGAGGCTGACATGGCCTTTCCCACAACACTGGCAGAGAGATTTTAGTCAAATATTCAAAGAACTTTTGAAGGATATTTATCATTTCAAGTTATGTTTTCATATTTAACAAAGACACAGTGTTCGACTGCAACATGTTGAAGATGTTTGAAATATTCCCACACATTACGTGATAACAGTGAAAAAGGATTTTTGATGTAAGACTATTGTTAAGCATGTCCATGTCAGCCTGTCCATCATTGAAAGTCCCATTATAAACGAGCTTTAAAACTCCTACACAGTAATGAAGGCATCTTCATGACTCTACCATAATTAGTGTATATAATATTTCGTATGTGTGACTCGTCTTTAAAATTATTAGTAGTATTGCACCCTCACCTCTGAAAAGCTTTATTCGGCTTTCCAAATCTGTCTTTTTGTTTATTCAGGGACAAGAATAAGCTTCCTGAACATTTATTTCCACTCTTTCTCACATGACTCTGCAAAATCCGCTCTATCAGCATTAACTGTTTAAAACCTTGTAATTTTTCCTGGTTCCTTTACATTTGAAGTTTTCTATCATATTAGTTAGGTGTAGTTGATGTTTAGAATAGAATAGTCCTTTATTGTTATTGTACATGTGCAATGAAATTATGGGTGCTCCACACCAACTGTGCAGAAAACCAGGGCTCAGATCGGTGAGGTGGTGGGCAGGGTGGGGTGTGTTTGTTAACAGTCTGATTGGCCCAGGGGAAGAAGCTGTTAGTGAGTCTGGAGGTGTGGGGCCTGACTTATCTGAGGCGCTGACCATAGGGCAGCTAGTCGGGTGGCGGGCGGGGTGCGAGGGCTTGCCTGTGATGGCCCTGGTTCACCTGAGACAGGAGGATCTGGCGATGGCCTCCAGGGGTGGCAGAGGGCAGTCAGTGAATTTTGGAGCAGTGCCGATTAACCTCTGTGCAGCCTTCCTGTTCCTTCCACTGAGGAGCCATAGAAGGCCAGTAGCAGCTTCTGGTCCAGGTTATTCTTCCTCAGGACACGGGGGAGGTGCAGCCACTAGTTGGTGCTGGTTGGTGAGGAAGTCTTCAATCCAGGAGCAGGTGTAAAGGGGGATCCAGTTTGGTGGTGAGGGTGTCTGGTATTATGGTGTTGAACGCTGAGCTGTAGTCCACTGTCAGTTTGTGTCGATTCAAACAAAACGGCATGCGACTGAAATAAAATGTATCAACTGGAAGACTTTATTAAAGAAAGCATGAGTTTACGCACCAACACACGCTCAAAGAACCCAACCCCTCTAAAAACAACTCGCTTCCTTTTACACTCTACCATTCAGGTGAGCATCTGGAATAGCCCAAGTCAGGGGTTAGCAAACCGAATGAAAAAATAAACCTCCACATGAGCAAAACATCAAACCACAATACAACCATGAAAGACCTACTTATATTTGTACCAAGTCCTACAAATAATTCAGTGACATATAGACTTCAACCACTTATATATAAATTAGAAACACCTTAACCACACTCCCCTAACCTGGCACATTGGTTTGCTCCAGGAGCTCTTAAGCAGGTGATTGAGCCGCTTTTGCTCTTTTGTGCCACATCCTGCAAAGGAAGCAACCAGGAAAGGTGAGTACTGTCAACACACTTCTCTTAATACATATACAAAGAATTTAGGTTACTAATGATAAAATGTGAACAGCTCTAACTCAGGTTCTTTTTCCTGACACAGGTAGGATGGCCAGTCTCCCTGTCACTTCGACCTCCCACAAGCAGTTACTCAAATACTAGCTAATGAACCTAATAAAGAATCACTAACCCACAAATGTTTCTTTTTCTTTTTTTTATGACCATAGCATGAAATCATAGGGTTGCAACACGCATGTTGGTCTCTTTCATCTTGTGTAGCCACTGGAGGGCATGGTGGTCTGTCTCCAGGATGAAATGTCTGCCTAGAGAATATTGCCTCAGTGACTCCACCACCCACTTCATTGCGAGACAGTCCTATTCCACAGTGGATTATCTAGACTCTCTCTCCTGAAGCTTACTGCTGAGGAAAACAACTGGAAGTCTTTCTCCCTCCACCTCCTGCAGCAGTACTGCTCCTGTGCCTACTCCAGAGTCATCTGTCTGCTGAGTGAAATCTGTGGGGTTGTGGGAGGGGGTAGACAGTCTCTGATGTGCTAAGACACCATCCGCTCAAAACACTTTCTGACTACAGACGTGAGGGCTATAGGTCTTTAGTTATTGAGGCTGTCTATGCCAGTCTTTTTAGGGATGAGAATGATGGTGAAGGCCTTCACACAGGTGGGAATGGTGGCATGAGTTGGGGAGAGGTTGAACAGCCTGGTGAGGATTCCTGCCAGTTGGTCCCCTCAGCCTTTAACCAAATAGTGATTGATACACGGGGCTGTATTACAGTGTGTGTGGTTTTAAAGTTGTTTTAGCTGGGCTGTCTGGGGTATTAAGTTGGAACTGTCAGTCCCATTTCTATACATATAATTGATTTCTTTAGTGTAATTTTGTGTATTTTATTTGTTGCTCAACCTGCCCAGAGACTGCAGATGGAAATGAGGTAGCTAAATCTGGTATAATGGATTTCTTCTCCCAGATAAACTGACAGAAATAAAGATTTTATCATATTTATAAGTGTACTCTTAACACACTGACCTGCAGTACGCGGAGCAAACAACAGGTGGCAGCAAAGGAGTGACCCCGGCTCAGTGTAGCGTAGTGACGGTGGGAGAAGAAGAAAGTGTTGCAGCCTGAGAGAAGAGAAAGAGCTGATCCACTTCACACAGCTGTTATCGCTTAAATTACTAGGTAAGTTCAAAGAACACTCGTATCTTCCTGCCTTCTAATGCCTCTTTTGTGCTGACAGGGGCCGCTCAAACACACGACATATCATTGGAAAAGGCCAGGGTGTACTCTGAAACCCCCCCTAACCCTCAACATGATTTATTAGGCTAAGTGAAAAGATACAGACCAAAACAAATGTCCATCACAGAGGACGTAAATATATAGGCTGGGTCTCAGAAGGATGTACGGCTCAAACGTGGAGCTGAACCTGAGATTGACGGTGAAACACGGACATGTTTTTCACGGTGAACCGTATTTCCTGCGCCCGTGGATGTGGAAAAGTAGGCATACTGTGACTCTTCCGTCTGCTTGAAATCAGTGGTCTGAAACTAAACGGAGTGATGTCATCGGCAGGCGGCAGTAAACCTGTAATAGCTGGTCAATGCGTGAGTCCTGTGCAGCGTACCTGCGGTCCCCATTTCTACGCTTCAACACGTCACTAAATGGGGCGTGACGTCAGAGGCGATCAAAACCCTCATTACACAGAGCCTCAAATTCTCACTCTTTATTATTATTATTATTATTATTACTATTATCATTAACTTTTTCTGCAAAGGCCAAACTAACGAGCACGTCGCTTACTTATAATCGCCTTCATGCGTTTTAGAAAAATCAATAGAAACGTCGGATTTTTAACTTGCATTTCATGCTGTTAGTTTGCAGCTTCATGCTAATACAACATGTAAGGTTACATGTCTCACATTACACACGTGAGCCATGATAAACCCACTGACTGTGGGTTAAACCCGTTTTATTTTGAAAACTTTACCGTGGACAAAATGCTGTGACTCGCTATTACTGCGTAATTATTCCTGATTTAAACAATGGTAATGAAGAATGAGCCGTTTGCAGGTTACTTTATGACACACTCTGTGTTCTACATTATGCTGAGTCCTTATTGGCTATTTAATTTATGAATGTAAATATCTTTTATATAGAAGTTGGTTAGCCAAGAACTGATTAGAGCTTCTACCTCGTGACAGATGTTCTTTCTGTCTACAAATGGTTTGATATCATTCATGAGAGATATGTTTGACATACGTTTCACAAATGATGGGCCAACAAGTCGTTTACAACTGCTTAAATACCGACAATCAGCTTTGGAAAAACCTGAAATGACTTTTAGGCCCAACAGGTGAGCGTGATGAGGCAGCAGCTACTAACACAACTCTTAGTTTGTGAATAGATGTGAACGTTATAGAATTCTGTAATTAGGCTTAAGTGTTTTCTCTTTCATTTGAAGAAAATGTTGCTAAATAACTGACTGGTAGTTGAACACATCACATTGGCAGCTCTTATCAAATCAAGGAGCGATGGTGAGCTCGCAGGAGAGTTTATTATGTGAAATCCTCGACTTCCTTCCATCTTTTTAACAAAAACCCATTGCACAGGTGTATTTCTGCTGTGGATCGGCCACCATGACAGCCAAACGTGGACTTATCACGGACTCGTTCAAAGTGGTAAAGAAATCCAGAAAAGGAGGGAAGCGAGAGAAGAGCCCCACTCCTCCTCCTTCCCCACAGAAAGGTGAAGAGCAGCACTCTTTGTGGTGTAAATGTAAACAGATTTCCTGCAAACGTAGCTTTCTATAATTCACAAATAAAAATAGCCATTATTTATCTTATACTGACCCTTGGTGACCCTCGGTTTATCAGTTTAGCGGTTGCTTACTGCCCTCACATGAACATCTGTCTGTCTAAACATGTCCAAAAACCTGTTGCACAAGTGTTCTATGAAAGTTCCAAATTCCAAATCCATCCAGTATATTTACCCTCGTGTTAATGTGAGTGTTGTTGTCACATGAACCTTTCTTCCTGTGAGCAGAGGCTGACAGAATTAGAGAGGAGGAACTGGAGAAGCTCCGACAGTTTGACGTGGACTGGAGTTTTGGGCCCTGCACAGGTAAGATTCATGCTGTGGTAGATTGGCATGGGAATGAGAAGCAGTCCAGCTCCTTGGAATCGTTAGTCTGCCTGCCTGTCGATCCCGCTTATCGGTTCTTGCGCTCTCGTTACGATCAGCTGATTTCGATTCGTGTGTCGGAGGAGGAGAATAATGGCTCGGTCTGCAGTGGGAGCTGTGCCGATTGTTACTGCACAAAAGGATGAGAGTGCCATGCTGCAATGGAGACTGCTCGAGGACAGAGGGTTATATTGTTTATATTGTTAAATGATGATTATGAGACAGCGTTCAGATCATTTTACAGAGTAACATGAAAGTAACGTAGTGAGTAGTGTAAGAAACATCTTTCTCCTGGGTGTAATTAAGTAACGTACTGCATTACTGTTAAGAAAAGTGTTCTGGTTAACATGTTCAATAACTTTTTTACTTTGACTCCAACAGTGATCACAACAAAGAGGGGAAACACCTCCAACACTCACAAACATTTGACCATGCAGCTTGTAATCAATTTGCCTGATTGTAGTGGAGACAATGAGCCAATGAGAATGAATGAGCGATATCGTGGAATCACAATCGCTACTGCTAGAACACGCTGTAGAATATGTAAAAGGAGAAGCTTTACCCAGAAAAACACACACACACTTTTATATATGGCATGTACGACAGATATTAATAGTTATAAGTGTCTAAAGTTTCATTGGAGGTTTCCTTGCCGTTGTAACTGTTTGTGCCTTTACTTGGAAAATTCTGTGTCATTGCTAAAAGCGGCTTTGTGCTAAAAGCGGCTTTGTGCTTAAAGCGTCGTGTCTCTAATGTGAGGTCAAAATAAGTTAAATAAATGAAGCTCTACCCAGAGTGTGTTATTCTGGAGGTGAAGCTGAATTTATTATTCTCATCATTTTATTATTGATGTTTTTTTAATAGAAAAGCTGAGACAGCAGACATTGTTCCATTTTATGGTTTTATGTGTGGCATAATAATAATGAATAGGTGACATTTTTGTGAAGCCTGTATTTGCAGCAACAGCCACCGAACTGACAGGCCCCCCCTTTCATAAAGCATTTGTGTTAGCTTATCTCTCACCATATTTGGAATATGTGAATCACTGGAGTGTAGCCAAGCCTACAGTTTCAGTCCAACTTTTGAGACTTTCATCATTTTTTCATGTTTGTGCTATTCAAAAAATGTTTGAAAAGTCATCTTTAGTGCTGCAGCATCAAAAATGCACAATGACAGGGCCTAATTAGTACAGGAAATGACCCCGATCCCCCTTATCTTTTACTTAGTGGACCCCCCACCCCCACTCGCTGACATACCCCAGTCATCACTGTAACAGGGCAGCTGTGGTCAGACGTTTATTTACCTTTAATTACCTAATTAAGAACAAAGATGAAATTATCATTTTGGGCTTATTAGTTTGAATTGTTCCTTTTCCAGGGTGGAATGATTACACTGCTTACATCTTCAATAAACTTCAAAACAACAATTGGCTATACAAGTTTTCATTTATTTGGGATTTCAGGTCAAAAATATAAAGAGACACCCTACTAGTATTTGGTTGAATTCCTCTTAGGAAGTCGCACCTTGGCCAGACGCTGTCGGTAGTCATCGACAGCCTGGTGGCGTGATTGTGGCTGGACACTTTACCACTCTTCTTGGTAGGATTGGTTGAGTTCATTTGAATTGGTTCGTTTTCTGGCACGGAGGTAGGTTTTAAGCGTAGTCTACGAATTTACAGTAGGGTTGAGGTCAGAGCTTTGGCAAAGCTACTCCAGCTTTATGTATTCCAAAACCAGTTGTAATGTGTGTTTGGCACCATTGTTCTGTTGGAAGTCCCAGTTGTGTCCAAGTTTCAAGCTGCTGATTTAAGGTGAAGTTAAGATTTTGGAGGTAGTCCAAAAATCCCTGTTGTTGTTATCGGCTGACCATAAAGCCTTTCTCCAGAAGGCATTTGTTCATGTTGACAGCCACAAATTTCAGACGAGCTTGAAGATGCTTTTGGATTAAGGGCTTACTTCTTGGTCGCCACCCTCTCAGTCCACACCAGTGCAAATCCTGCTTCACTGTGGACAGACACTGGTATTTCAGCAGTTTCTAGGTCATGACAGGCTTGGGCCTTTGTGGTTTCTGGGTTGTTCCTGAACATCCCAACCAGCTTCCTCTCATCTGAGGGTGACGGATGCGTCTTCTTCCAGACTTTGCCAAAGTGGTGACATATCTGAATAACTTGTACTTGGATATAGTTGTTTAAAGTGGTGACCCTAAAATCTGCAGTTGTTAAGGCCTTCCCAACTTTCTTTTTCTTAGATCTTCACTGAGTCCATTGAATGTTCCTATTCTTTCCCACTGGTCAGTCCGATAAGTTCTGTAAGACTTATCCTTTTTATATTCCCAAGGAAAACTACCAGTTGTTTCTATTATACCGTGATTTGTTTAGGTTAATGATGATCACTAACAGGGCTTGGCCTTGTCAAGTTAAAAGACTCCGGAGAACCTTCTGCTAAAGCTGCTAAACAATGGTTCGTGTACGAGCCTGTGTGTATATTTCTGAACGTTTGGATTAGAGGAAATAAAGTCACACTTGTGCACCCAGTTCTTGATTTTAAAGTAAGTAAAGACTATGTTGTACAATCATTTCACCTTGGGGAAACAGCAGTTCAGTAAAATGAGGAAAAGCCCCAACTTACCATGACTATCATGACCCTGATCAGAGTATGTAAACGTCTAACGACAACTATATCAGTCCTTTCAGTGCTGTTGTTGGTTAGTGCATGTCATGTGTGCAGATTCTTCTGCTGTTTTTCATCTTAATTAGACACTTACAGGTCAGTTTCCACCATAATATCCCACATGCTCAGAATGGAGTGGAACAGTGAAACAAGTTGTCTGATGACACTGCAGTGAAGGGTGGGCAGGAATCAGCATACAGTGAGTTGCACACTATTCATCCAATGCAGTGTGACTGTGTGTCTGGCTGTTGGACAAAGTGCTCAAAGCCATATCATAAACAAAATGTGAGTTTCTGTGACAGGCTTGTGGTAAATATCTGCATAAGTAGAGCAGAGAGGCAGTATGTGAGACCAGTCCATTTGTTTCTCAACTCTACATTTTCAAGCCTCAACTTTAGCATTTTGGCTGCCACCATGTTGCTTTGATCTAGTGAGATGTGAACAAAATTGGATGAATGGCTTCAAAAAGATGTGGTTTGCAAACTTGGTTAACAAAATGCTTGTATGAAATGTAATCCGTGCTAATTAACAAACCAATCAAATTCTTGGATTTCAATCACCAAAGTTAAAAACATGGTGGGGAGGTCTACTTCAGGGAATCCATTTTCTGGAGCAGACTACTCACATAGCAACTACTGCCTGTGACTCCACACCTGTTGATCAAAGCAGCCACACCTCAACTTCAGTTAATGACGTGACCACCCACCTTGACGAGACTACAGAAGACTGCTGCTCCACGTGTCTGTAGGCAGGACCACAGACATGCACAGTCATACAAGTACAACACACTGTGAAATGTGTCCTCAACTGATCCTCGACTGTGCAAAACATTATAAACAATGAGTAGGGGTGGGCGGTATAAACGGTATATGGTAGAAACGATATAAATTTGGCCAACGGTAGAGATTTTGACTATACCGCTCTACCGCGATAGTGCATGTTGATGATGTCATCAAGCTGGGCCTGTTTTGGTCGAAAGCATGGCAGCGGCTACAAGCATTATCATCTGCAAATTATGCCGGGCGACAGTAATAGCA
>VUQG01020407.1:0-14862 GCA_015106755.1 Etia nguti
AAAGTCCAGATCTAAATCCAATCGAGAATCTGTGGCAAGATCTGAAAACTGCTGTTCACAAACGCTGTCCATCTAATCTGACTGAGCTGGAGCTGTTTTGCAAAGAAGAATGGGCAAGGATTTCAGTCTCTAGATGTGCAAAGCTGGTAGAGACATACCCTAAAAGACTGGCAGCTGTAATTGCAGCAAAAGTATTGACTTGGGGCTGAATAATTACGCACACCCCACTTTGCAGTTATTTATTTATAAAAAATTTTTGGAATCATGTATGATTTTCGTTTCACTTCTCACGTGTACACCACTTTGTATTGGTCTTTCACGTGGAATTCCAATAAAATTGATTCATGTTTGTGGCTGTAATGTGACAAAATGTGGAAAAGATCAAGGGGGCCGAATACTTTTGCAAGCCACTGTACACTGCATACAACAGTTCAAGATGTTTATTGTCACTCCAGTTATACAGGTGCTTAAACACCTAACCACTGTGTGCAGAAGTAAGATTGCACTGATCGTTGTGTTGTGCACACTCATTATTTATTTAAAGGTATTATGGCTTGTAAGAAAAAAAAATAGTAAAAAAGCTGTTTCTTAGTCTGCTTATGTGCAATTTGTGGATACCATCTTCTGTCAGAGGGCATCAGGGAGAACAGACTATTGTGTTGAATTATTTAACGTTAATCTTTTTTTCTGTTGTTATTCTGGTATTGTTATTATTATTATTATAATACTTTTTTTTTCTTAAAGTAAATTATTCTTGGTGTTCCTATGGACTCAAGTTAGTAGTTTGCATATGTAAAATATGTCAATAGTATGAGCATTAAAGCTTCCAGGGCCTTACTAAAACAGCTGTTGTAGGAAAGGCAGGTTACACCTTTTGATGTGTTAAGTCATGCGCAATGTACTCTGCACTGTGGTTGCTGGTACAGTTTCTGTACTACATGGTGAAGCAGTGTGTCAAAAACCACTCCATTATGCCCCAGTAAAGGGATTTGAGGTCTCAATTCAAAGATTTTCTAACACCTGAGACTGTACAGGTGCTGTTGGAACTGTAAGCCATAACTCACTGTGTATGTCAAACCCTCCACTACTGAGTTTTTGATGAACACTGGGCGATGATTTGCTGAAGGGTGTAGTCCGCTATTCAGATGTTGCTGTAAAGACATAACTGTTGTTTAGACAAAATTTTTAAAAACTTTTTGGTGAGGACGACATTCTCTGTGCATTTTTTTGATGAAGTTGAGGACTCTATCTGTGATGTTGCTGAATGTCAGAATAGTCCTGCATCTGACTGGTCTGTAGTGTATGGCCCTTAGGGCAACACCTTTCCTTTTCAACCTCTGCCTGTAGGCAGGGAAGGGAAGTGTAATGTGAGGGTTTGATATGTGCTAGTGGATCATTATTAGTTCAAACAAACAGAAGAATGGAGATTAATAACTTTCTTAAGCAGCACTATTACTGCTCTCCACACTCCATCAACTCAATCACACAATTTCCTTGTTCTGGCTTGCACTGAGTTCACTCACTAACTCACTCACTTCACTGAGTTCCTTGGATTTTTTCATTGTTGGGTACTTGTCAATCCAAAAAACACTTCATTCATCAGTTTCATGCTGCCAAAAGGTAACTACCAGATGTAGTCCATCAGGATCACTAATGAGAAATTAATAGGCCTCAGACTTGTCAAGTTAAAAGACACTGTAGAACCTTCATCAACACTTATTAAAAGATTTGAGTCTATGTATATATTTGAGCCTGTACATAAAATTCTTATCCTGTGTGGATTAGAGAAAATCCTGTGAACCCAGTTTTCAGTTTTTAAACTCACCAAAAATGTAGGCTATACAATTATTCCAGTCTGGAAAAAGAACAGTTCAAAAAAAATAATCCCCAAATTACCAATGATATTCCAAACATGTATGTAAACGTCTGTGCACAACTGTACAAGCATGTGTTTAACATCAAACATGCACATGATTCACTTAATATGACTTTGTTATGGCAGGCATTGCAATATTGTAAATGACGATTAAAGTATGAAAAATAATGGTGAAAAGAGAACCTTGTCATGGAAAGAGACAATTACCAAGCCTTATTTTACCTTACCTCATTGAGATGTGTTGATATCTGTACATATATGAAAGATTGTGATTATTCAAACTGAGCAGGACGTATACTATTGAACAGAAGAAGCAGACATTGCTGTATCATGAAGTAACAAGTAAGTGCTCCAAAAATCACAGATCCCAGAGCGCAAGAATGAAGCTGGATATGATTTTAACCACAAAACATCTGTGCTTCTGAACTACAGTGTAGATAAAACATGATCATAGTCTACTGCATTATAGTATTTAAATATTCTCTTAATGAAAAACTTATAATGGGTTAATCTAGTCACTTTGTGTTTGTAATGACAGCATAATGTAATGTAATGATATTGTATCAACAGACAAACATGTGTAATGCATATATAACACAGAGGCTGTATGTGTTACATGTGTAGACCTAAGAGCCCATTTAATCAATGCTGTAAACATCAAACTGAATAGAATAAAGAGACATAATTAAAGTGAAGACCATCATCAGAGATTGTTTTGAGAGCAAAACATATGCAACTTTATACTGGAAATTAAAAAATAAATTATTTTCTAGTACTTTCCTTCTTCTTCCTCCTCTGTGCACCTGTCTCAGATTTGCTTCTTGTTTCACCTTTCTACCAACATCATTTCCCTCTCTCCACAGTGATACATAGCTGTATTTCTGTCTCTTTTGTTACTAGCATTATGGTGCATTCTGATCATTAGCCAGACTGAGCCTGTTTCATTGCTGTGTGTCAGAAGTGTGAAGAAACAACAGACAGGGACAGTAGACATAAACAAAAAACAACTCAGCACGAAATCCCCCAGGATGAAAGCGATCTGTTGCAGCAATTGTGCACCAACCAAATTTCTTAAATACAGAAATTCAGCATAAGGGGAATAGGAACTTTAAACAATTGCATCAACCTTACCTCAGCAATGACTTCTAAAATTCTTAATGTTACGGGCTATTTGAACTTAATTCAAAATTGACTTTGATGTTGGCTAGTAAAACGCTGGAGCAGAAAAAAGAATTGATTTTAGCAGTGAGAGAATAACAATGATCATCTCAATATAAGGCAAAGTACAAAGAAGCGGAAAAAGTTAAGGGTCAGATATGTTTGCCCTTGAAAAAGAGGAGTGGGGAAAAAAGTTCCAGCATTTTATTTGTTCCTATCGACCAGCACTGCATATAAAATACTGGGACACAAACAGAAGGTAATTAACACATACTGCAATGTACCAAGTAGAGAATAAATGTCAGCAATGACAAGTGGCAATCAGCCATCAGCCTATACCAAGGTTATGTTGTATAGGCTCTACAAAGATTCCCAGCAGAAGTCTAAATCAGGCCTAACTTGGTAATAAGGATCATGTGCTCTGTGACAAAAGTGGTTAAACTGAGTTAGTTTTTTTATATTTACTTATTTATTTTTTAATAAACACTGCAATTTTAAAATATAAAAATTGTGCTTACTGTTGGTTCTGGATACTGTCTAATACACAGGATTATGTCTAAGGCACCTCACTAGGATTGCATAAACCTACACACCATCTGGCACATAAACACACATGGTCTACCTAATAGTTGCTTAGAATAACACAGAATAAAATGTGTATTTTTACAATATAATAGCATTAGTTAAAATGCTGTTGTGATCTGGAAAATGCCAGAATGAATTTTAATCAGCCTTTTTTTACAAAAGAATGGCCAGTATGAGCCTGCAGATGAAAGCAGTCTAACCTGCTCAATAACAGAAACTACACTTGCAACCTATTCATCCCCAGAAAAAATAAAGACACTTTAATTCTATTGCCTCAGTAGGGAATCCAAGTCAACAGTGAGTAAGGTCACAGGAAAGATGGCCAAAGATAGCTTTATTTGCTCTTTGAGTAATTGTAACAATTTCTAAATCTGGCGTTTGCTACATGAATGAGAATTTTTATTTGGAAAACAAACCAAATGCTTTAAAAGGGTCCAATTATTTTAGCTCCAGTCACTGGTAGGTGGGTAACTGTCCTTTAGCTTGAACCAACTAAGAGTTACAATGATTTATGTCTTTTACTATTAGCTAATATAATAAGTATTTATTCACAAGTATTATGCAGATAATAAGAAGGCTTTTTAGTTTTAATGGGATTTGGTTTTATGCAAAAACCTGCTAGATAGAAAAAAACAAAGCAGGTGCAAGAGTGACCTTAGACTTTTCAATTACATTCATTTTTGTTTATATAGCACCAAATCACAACAACACTCGGCTCAATGCACTTTATATTGTAAGGTAAAGACTCTACAATAATATAGCAGATGGCAATGATACTTGAATGAAATACTGCATTTTTATATATTTATGTAACAAAGCGGAGGTATGTCTACTTCTCCTCGCTGCCAGTGTTTCTGGATATCAAACAGTTTAGTTTGGCAATGGGTAAAATTAAATCAAATCAAACATTTTATATTTAACAGCCACAAGCTATGCTCTGCAGACCTGTGTATTGAGAGGTAATACATCACCATCTGGCATCATCGATTCAAGTCTTAATGCTTCCATTTTAGCTTAGAAACAAAGTATGTTACAAATCTTGACTTTACACTCTGCAAGAATAGCACAGTGGCAGACTGTCCCTCATTTTCTCATTGCTGAGGTGGTAATAATGAGTAGTATATTTCAATAATATTTCAGTACTCACAAGTAAAGATGCTATGGTGTGTTGAAAGTGTGGTTTGCAGGGTTTATCACGCTGTACACAACTGTTAGATGCATCTCTATAGCCAGCTTAAGGATGAAACAGAGCTTTAAGGCAAAATAATTCACATTAAAGATTTTTTTCCCTTCAGAATGCTTTTTCCCTGCAAGCTTAATACTACTGAACACCAGTTTTAAACAACAATATATTTTAAAAAGAAGACTTAGTTTGTCCTCGTGGTGACAGAATGATTCCTGGTTAGTTGGTAGGAAGAATAGCTGGGGAGTCTTGTGTGAAAGGAAAATGCCCTGTGTGGGCTGGTAAATTAAGGTTTTGCTGAAATGAAATAAAGTTACTAAACTGAACTACGGTAACAGATGGTGAAACCTCTTAGCGAGATCCACTTGCGGAGGCAGTTTACTAATAGCACAGTGAAAGCTTTTTCAAACTGACAGCTTGAGACACAGAGAGGCAAAATATTGAATTGACACTCGCTTATTTTAGCCATCAGGGCATGTAGCTAGAACAACAACAACAGATTTGACCATCTGTGAAAAGAAAAAAAAATACTGCATTTGCAAGTCATAGACTTAGAAATTAAGAAGATGTAGAAGCTGCAATTACTTACCTTTAAGATAGACTTTACTTAACACATCTGCTCCATCTTATTTTGGAAGATACCAAGGTGTTCAAAAGCCCACAGAGACTTCTCTCCAGCTTGTTCTGGATTTGCCTTGGGGTTGCCTTGTGGTAGGACATGGCCTCACCTCTCATACTCCTCAGATCAGGGTTTTTAGCTTTTGCATTTCTAAATTCCTTTTTATTTAGTATTATTAATGTACGTATATTCTTTAGCATTTTGAGCCTTTAGGTATTAGTTATCAATTATAATAATATCAATTTCTGTTTTGTCTTTCACTGAGTATTTACTATCCTTACTTCCTGTTATATTTTGGCATGGTATTTGTCTACTGCATTTTACGTTTAGGTTCACAAGTAAATTGACCGCCTTGCCTGCACAGCATTTTCTTAACTGTTTATCCAACAAGGGTCATGTGGGTGCTGGAGCCTATCAGAGCTGTCATAGGGTGAGCGTTGAGGTGGACCATGGACAGTCCATCACAGGGCCAACACAGAGCCACACAGCCATTCGCCACTCACTTCATATACCTACAGCTGATTTAGAATCTCATAAACTGAGTAATTACTTTCTGCTTCACTGACTTTCCAGTTCAGCACACTGTTTTTTTTTGTTTGTTTGTTTTGGCTGTGACTGAACCAAAGCTGTGTGTGTCACTTTGTTAATGAAATAAAAAGCAGTTGGGTTGATGATAAAATAGCCAAAGTAGAATTGTGGGATTTATTTATTTATTCCATCATTAAATCAAACGTGAAAAGAAAACAACCACGGTCCTGAGGCTTACATTAGTAATGAAGCTGGGTTTGAAAAATTAATAACATTTTATGAGAATGACTAAAAAAAAGAAAAACAATATGAAATTGCTTTACACTGCTCTGGCTGTCAGGTGTAATGCCTTAGACTTCAAACTTAACTGGAGCAATTAAACATACATTCACTGGCCACTTCATTAGTTACACCTTGCTGGTACCAGGTCGATAATGCCCCCCACACCATTACACCACCTCCATACCTCCATCAGCCTGAACCAGCGCTACAAGATAGGATGGATCCATGCTTTCACCTTGTTTCTGTCACATTCTGGCCCCAACATCTGAGTGGTGCAACAGAAAGTAAGACTCATAAGGCTAGGTAAAATATTGTAGTCTTAGTTTCCTGTTCTTATGAATTGAATGCTTTTGATTAGAGTATTTACATAATTACCCTGGTTTTAAATTCAACGACTTATCTTGTCAATGATCTGTTTTCAGTACACATTTTAGGAATGTCTGACCAGAACTTAGTGGCTAAAGACAGTAAAAAAGGTAGAACAGCCTCCATGCACCCAGCTTTTTCCTTTTTAATGGCAAATTTCACAAATACTGTGCACACAGAAGCTCTTCACTAGCCAGCCTTAAGTTTAAAGAAAAAGTACCTCAAACTGCATTTGCAGTCAGTCACATGTTATACGACTATGTGTCTCTCTTGCTTAAGTCAGTGCCGACATCTTTAGTGAGCCCCTTGGCAGGCGTCTATCTGGAATTACAGGAGGCCTGAAGACACATCTATTGTGCGACACATCACCCTGTCAGTTCTTTTTCAGCCAGTCTCAAGCTTGTCTTCTTTTCAACTACAAGACAACCTGACGTGACTATTTTCTCTTCACTTATTGTTCATCCTCCCTCCTCCTTTTCAAACAACTCTATTATCAGCTTTCTCTGACATATTTGCTGATAACTAACTGGACTGTGTGTGTGTGTGTGTGTGTGTGTGTGTGTGTGTGTGTGTGTGTGTGTGGTCTGTCTAAGTCCAGGCAGTCCAGTGTATGTGTGTATGAGTGCCTGCTCATCAGAATACACAGTATAATCTTGATTGCAAGTTTTAAATCGAGTGATGCTAGAATTCTTCAGCCTAATCTTGTTAAGACCTGTGCACGCATTTGATCAAAATGGTCTCTGCTGAAAATTCATTTATTTATGTTTTATTACATAAGAGCACCCTGTTTGACCTGATGATATTTTTGAAAGATGTTTTTAGCTAGCTTCTATTTTTTTCCGAATGGAACATAAACCTGACACCATTCATGCTCCAACATGTTAATGCTATGAAGTGATGGATGACTTTTAAGTGCTTTCTACTAAACCTACTTTGGTACATGTTTCAGTTTCGATTGTGCACAGAAGAAAATAACAGTAAATAGTAACATTTGGCTTTAGTTAAGACAATTATTAATGCAAATTACTTTACTTGAAAAGAAAAGGTCAGTATGAGAATGAGTGATGTCACGGGGGACAGTGCGGACACATGTCGATGTCCATCAGCATAAATGAAAGAAAGCTTTGAATCATTGTACACCGCAACTTCATTTGCCCTAAAGACAAAATACCCAATCCCCCTGAGAATTCCTGTTAATTCTCGTCTGGAAGCGATTGATTGAATTATTGATTATCCAGATACAATTCTAGGCTTTTGATCACATTCATTTTTTTTCTCATGATGGAGATTTTTACATTTCCTGTCAGTATTTGCCCATTATGACAAATAAGGAGGGGATTGCTGGTCTGATACTGGTACACAGCCTATATATCCGTACGTTGCTGCGTTCCATCATTGTAAGCAGCTACCATTAACGTGCATTAAATCACTGAATGCAGCAGTGTGTATGACAGGAATGTAACAAGTACATCGGGTGGTTGGGATAAATAAAGAAGCTTGTATGTGTTTATACCTGTGTGTGACAAAGGTTCGCAAGGAAAACAAAAACAAAGTCAGACGATTTAGATTGCTCGAGACATGCTGCAGGGCGTGCTGCTAAAGTACATCACATCACAACCGGAGGGCTGCCAAGAATGTGTGTTTGCGTATGTGAGAAAGCGTGAGAGACACAGACAAGGTCTACGTGAGAGTGTCTAAGCAGAGGGAACTATTTGAAGCTTTGCCAGTGTAAGTGAACTTCTCTGAGACAGTCCAGTAGTTACTCTGCAGGACCTTTGTCAGCTGTTTTTCTCAGATGTGACAAAATTAGTGTGACTGACTTATTTTGTGTTCAGTGTGAATTGTCTGATTAACACAAATAAAGCCGATATTTAAGCAATCCTACCCGCACTGTGACAAAAAGCTATAATTAAATGATTTATCAAAACATTATATTTATTGGGTACAAAGACATATGGTTGAAGCCTATTAAATCTGAGATAATTGAAACACTCTGCGACTTAAAAAAACGAAACGCTAACACTGTGATTTTTCTTGAGGTTTTTCTGTTTTGACTATAATTACCAGCCTATGAATATGCATAAATTTGAGAGGTTTATATAAATCTTCGGGCCTTATCCGTACCGATCTTCATTTGTTTTTATATTTAATATTTCATACTGAGATTACTTTTGATCACATTCATACCAGAGCTGAAAAGATTAATTAGTGGAATAACACTGTGTGCTTGGAAACCAAGATTAAAAACGTATTGTGCCAAAAAGGTGCAAAGCGTCAGGCTTTTCTGTCATAAAGAGAACACCACGTTTTAAAAGAAATTTCATGAGTCGCATCCACTTGAGGAATGTGAAGTAAGATGTGGCAGTTACCTAAACACTACCATACTTTACTTTTGATAGAAAAGCTTGAACTGTTACGGCACAGATCTGATATTTTCCTGAAAATAAATGTATTTAGAAATTAAAACGCTCTTTCACATTCGGCAGTGAGGTCAGTTTTCAGCAAGTGAAAGGTAATAGTATAGGGTTACCCTGACGATGTGTAGCATGAGTTAAGACATAAGAGTCTCTGTGGTCAACTTGATCATGTTTTATTTTAGCACAGTTGATATTTTGTGATACTGCAAATACAAGACCGAACAAAAAAGTACTACAGTATTACTCAGTGTATAAACCTGTAGCAGAATACATGTGCAATGTGCAACTGATACAAGGACTGCTTGCATGTTTTGACAAGGAGTAGGTCTGACTTGTTCTTTTCAGCACTCCTGGCTTTAATACAGTATTTATTTAGATTTAAAGTCCGGGTAGGGTCTTGTTAGCTCGTTAAGTAATGAACATGTTGTTTGCCTGTCAGCTCCAAATTCAGAATTGAGAGAATGCTCCTTTTGTTTCTTCTCCTTGCTCATCTGGATTGCGTATAATCAGGCTACACTAATTTCTAGTTGTGCACAATTGTTTTGTTTTTTTCTTCTTCTTCTTACTCAACAAACTTGTTGTTAGCTGACAGCTGTGGCATCCAGTGTGGTCTTGTGCTGCTATAACCCAGCTCCTTCAAGGTTTCATCTGTTGTGCGTTCTGAGATGTGTTTATTTGTGTTACTGTTAGATTCTTATAATTATATTTGTAAGCTGACTTATAAGAAGCAGTCTGTTCTTTTTCCTCTGACCTCTGGCGTCAACAAGGCATTTTGGCCCGGAGAACTGGCTCTCACGAGATATTTTCTTTTTCTTGGATCATTCTTTGTAAACCCTAAAGGTGGTTGTGCAGGAAAATCCCAGTTTATCAGCGGTTTCTGAAACACTCAGACCAGCCCATCTGGCACCAACAACCATGCCACGTTCAAAGTCTCTTAAGTCACGTTTCTTCCTCATTCTGATGCTCGGTTTGAACTTCAGAATGTCGACTTCACCATATTCGCATGCCTAAATGTGCTGAGTTGCTGCCCTGTGATTGGCTGATTAGATATTTGCATTAATGAGAAGTTGAATAGATGTAACTAATGAAGTGTCATATATGTTGTATATAATATTATTAGATTTATTTCTTATTTTATATTCAGCATCTATCTGTCTCTCTGTCTATCTGGCTACACATATAATGTTGCCTGTATGATACATTACCTGAGAACGCTGAGTTACTGAATTCTACTCGCTCAGTCGACTTGTTTGACTTGGCTAAGGAAGCGTGCACCGTCCAGAAGTACACAACTTTTGCAGGAGTTTTCCAGTCTCAAACACTCACCAGGCCTCATAGAGTTTCACCCAAAGACTAACCTTTACACGTTTGTCCACACACATATAAAAGGGCACCTATTCTGACATGAACACACACACAGGCAGAAAAACACATCCACTAAAAAGTACACAACAACATAAGACAGGAAGACAGCTCTTTGGAGTTTAAGGTTTCTCAGCGAAAACACAACAGATGTCACGTTTAATCACAGATATTAGTTTCAGGAGCTGCACACAGGTTCACTGGTCTTGTGGATTTTTACCGGCGCTGCCTTGATGGCATTTTTCTTCACACTGCTTCGTATATGTCAGCACTTTATTGCAGTTTTGCTTCACCTTCTTTTTCTTTCACCTTAGCGATTTTGCTGATTCTAACCTTATATCTCTCTCTCCCTTCTCTTCTTCTTTCAACTGTTCTCTTTTTCCCGCCCTGTCACTTTTTCGTCTCAGATGGGGCTACTGGTCGCCTGCTACCAAGGTTACGTGGATGTCGTCATAGCGCTGTCTCAGTGTCCGTACCTAGATGTCAACTGGCAGGACAGCGAGGGAAACACGGCTCTGATCACTGCTGCGCAAGCAGGTAACACACAACCGTGCACAAACTGGGAATTTATAGTCACAGCTCACAGTAGTCAAACACAGACACTGACAGGCTGATTCAGTCTTGCTAGACTCTCACATGTACAGAAACAAATACTGTATACACACACACACACACACACATAACATATGCTGATGCAGATGAAGACGCATATGAGCACCAGAAAAACACAGGTTTGAACTGGCTCCATGCACTGACTATGTTGTTTGACCAGCCGCATGATATCAATGTTTTCCATCCAAAATATTGTCAGCAAGCGTGAATGCATGATGGGAAACTGATTTTTTTAAGGCATTTTCTTAGTGTCGTAGCGGGACTGCTCATTTTACTAATTTACTTTAAGCATAGACTAAATAGAAGATGGTTGTAGCCACCATGACACCCAGTGGTTTTTAAACTATGATTCTGAAGCCTCTAAAGTTTGGCATTTTTGGCAACTCCTATCCTAATTTTTTAATGCCACGAGTAGCCATATTTGCATGAGAGGTTGTAGAGTTTTCAGCACATTAGTTGTAGGTAATGCTAGCCATCTAGGTAGGAAAGAGGCATCCCTGCACTGAGGCAAGAGGTCAACAAACTGCGGCTCAGCTCGCAAGCCACGAGTTAGAATTAGGGTTAACCATTAACCCTATTTATACATATACAATATGTATTAATTTATCCTCTCCCAGTTACATCTGTAATCTGCCCACCTCACCCCCGTCACCTTCGTTTCCTGCTCTTTTTCTCCCATTGTTTGGTAGGAGGAGCTAAAATGGTTCTTTTGATATTGAAGGCCACGATCTACTTAGACCGTACCAGTATTTTGCACAGATGCAGATACCTGATAGTTAGTGTTTAGTAACATACATTAATACTTGAATTTCACTTACAAAAACTTAAGAACATCTATATTGGATGGTCTGTTGCTATAATGAACTGTTACTATAATAAACTGCTCTCCTTCTTTTTGTGTTATTTGTTAGGGAATTTGTTGAGGTTGAGGACTAGTGACTCTGATCGGCTGAGCTGGCTGTCAAAACATGGCTGTCAATCAGAATTTAGAAGCTAGTTTCTACTGCTCCCTTGGTACAAGAGGTTGCCACAACTAGTAACTCTGCATGTTTGCACATTTGGCAGTTTTACATCGAATGCCCTTCCTAATGCAAAAGGGAGCTGTGTCTCTGGCTGAATCGAACCAGTAACCTTTTACTTGCAGACTGAAATGCCTAGCTAGAGACCAGGTTGTAATTCTGTATCTGCTGTAAAGACATTTTAATGCAGAAGTCTTTAGGAATTGCCTCGGTTTTATAGCCAGCCTCGAGTGGTCATTGCAGGATATGCAGTATTTAGCACCTCTGTCTGACCAACAGTAACTATTTTCCGTCTCTCTGTTACTCTAGGCCACATAACAATCACCAACTATCTGCTGAACTACTACTCTGGGTTGGATATAGAGAGAAGAAACTGTCACGGCTTCACCGCCCTAATGAAAGCCGCCATGCAGGGCAGGGTGGAGTGCGTGCGCTCGCTCATGTTGGCAGGTAAGGAAATGCGTGTAATTAAATTAAATGTACGAAACTCTGTAGCAGTGCAACACTTGGAATGGGTTAGATTATAACTGCAGAAAAAGTTATTTTCAGAAATTTGGTGGACAGATGGACAATTTGAATACATAGACAGTAATTTATTTATTTATTTTTTAGTCATAACTAGGATTTATGCTGAGGTTTGATGCCAAAGCTTAACAGCAGGAGGTTTAAATATCAGGATAGATTTAATTTCAACCTTTTTTTTTCCTTCCCCAAATAATGGACTTCTTTTGGATTTACACAAATCTGCTAACTGACCCTGTGAGAGTGTGGAGTACACGAGTTGCAGTGAGCATAGTGAGCCACAAACTCACTCTGTCCCCACCTTGTTATCTTTTAGCTTATATGTTTGTGTATCCACAAATTAAACTTTTTCCTGTCTTCTTTGTGTCCATCAGGAGCTGCCCTGAATGCGAAAGACTTTGGCCGCCAACTGACTGCCAGGGAGTGGGCCTTGTTTACAGGCCGTTATGAAACTGCATGGGTGATGGCGCGCTTAATAGAACGGCCTTGTCCGCACCAGTACTGTGATACATACAGGTACAATTCACAGCTAGCACGTCTGTCTAAGATGAGCAAGTCCTCGTTTATAGCAGCATTTTCTAAACTGATTTCCAAGAGAAGAAAAAATTGCTGACCCTTCGTTGGATTTACTGCCCTGTTCACTTGTTATCTTTACATGGAGGTTTGACAAAACTGTGTGCAATTATGAGGTACCTGCCGTTCTCTTCTCCTTTTCTTTGCATCCTCTCCACACAAAAGCAGCTTTCTGAGCTTTCTGTTTACATCATCTAGCCCTGATAGCAGGCTATGTGGCAAATAAATAATTGTGACTCTGCTTCAGAAAATGTAGCCATCATTAGTGTTTCTAGACAAGCCTTGCTTGAGAAAGGTCAGTGCAAGTTAGCACTGACTCATTAAAAAGAACAGAACATACAATATCACACATTCAACACAAAAAAACATAACACAAATGCTTTTCCATGCAAGTTTTGCTGATCTCAGAGACTTTTCGTCAATCTGTGCATGAACTGATATCAGTATTGCTCTCCCAGTCTAGAGTGGCGCCCACTGGCATCACTGGTGGCCAAAGCCCAGGAGCCGCGCGGCTGTTTGAAACGCTTGTCGGACACCGTGCGCAACGTCTTCAACATCGCAAATGTCACCAACCCGGAGGACGAAGGCGCTATCGACCACATGGTTTCCATTACGACGGGCATTAGGAGCCCTTTCATCGCTGTGGCATGCCGCACAGTGAGTGACTAAGCTCTAGAATCTATTTATTCTTTTTATTGATTTATTTATTAATCATCTTCAGCCTTCCTCACAAGTATTTCTCAATCACAACCTCAGCTGAGGTATTGAATGTGCATAAACACTCTGTGGTAAGGTTGTTCTCTGTGTTATTCTCAATGATGTGTGCTTATACTTGGCTAACTTTGAGATAAGAAAAAAAGTTTTGGTATCTTCAGATGAAGCCAAATGTTTTTGAACAATATGGAAACAATCTTCCACAGACTTGGCTTTTGAAATTATAACGTTAAATGATAAAGTTATTTTGTCACCATATAGTATAAAATTCATGCTTGTAAGTTAATGATCATATTATGGTAATAACACTTAAAATGTGGCACTAATTTATCATTTATTATATCAACCAATTCTATGATTTCCCTTAGGATTAGTTTATAATAATTAAAGGAAATAATTAACACCAGCCTTATCCGCTAAGAAGGTTATGCATGTGAGATTAACTGTCTGCAATACCGAAAACAAAGGCATGATTGACATCCAGAGTCGCCAGTATTGCTGCTGCAGTGCTACTCATATCAGTACCAATCAGACACTGCTGGTTTTGTTTCAGGTGTGTCCTGACAGTCCTCCAGGTGTGGGCAAACGGCGCTATGCAGTCCCAGAGATCATTCGCCAGCAGCGCGCCAAGGAGCTTCGCTCCATCAACCCTGACAGGGTGGACAGCCATCTCAGACTCTTTGAGAACTCTCGCGTGACTCTGGTGACCAAGAACTCAGCAGGTCGCCGGGCCAGCCTTCAGGCTCATAGCCTGGTGCCTCGGCACAGGAGCTCCAGCTTGGGTTTGGTGTCTTATAACCAAGCCCTGGAGCTACGGAGAACCAGCTTGTTGCCCATGCACATGGTGCTGAGGAGGAGCAGTGTGAGGCCAGGCTTCACCATACCCAAGGTGAGAGTGTCCAAGGCCCCACCGTCCACTTATGAACCAGCACAGGTTCGGAGAAAGAGCAGCTCCAAAGACGGAGGGGGGAACTTTCTGCAGGTTCCAAAGTGGCGATACAAGGAACTAAAGGAAGAAAGGAAAAAAGCAGAGGAAGCGGAGAGAA
>VUQG01020409.1:0-15673 GCA_015106755.1 Etia nguti
GTGACTATGATGATTGTGTTGAAATGAGTTTCAGCAGTTTGATGCTGCAGTGAAACAACAGTCAGGGGTTAGCCAACATGTAGTGTGTGCTGATAAGCATGAAGCATGTGTAATATTTTCACTCCAGCCCTTCTGTAACAATTCTAGAGGGTAATATAATCGTTTGTGTCTAAAAGCTGGTCTGCTCCTCAAAAATGTGCTTATAGCCCAACTCTGTTTGAGGTGTTATCACATGAGATGTTTTCCATTAGAAAATAAATCACCAATTGGCGAAGGCATCAATAATAATTTAGACTTGAGAGTATAGAAAGCACCGTGCTCTAGGGGGTAGATTGCATTGATTCATCTATGTAAGAAAATACGTGCCATGACATGACTTTGTCACACTGACCTTCAGCTATGGAAATCTAATCTATAACTGCTGAAACATTTAGACTTTAGAGTGTTTTGAATGACTTGCAGCTCATAATTCCATATCTATTCTCTTGATTTGTATCCAGAAAGATTTTTATGCTAATGATCAAAACTGTGCCGTACTGTCTGTTTCTGATCATTGCAACATTTGGTCATGCAGTATGTTTTCCCACTGGGAAAGCACACTGTCAACAATAACAGTTCCCCAAACGCTGCCAAAGCTTTTTTGTGCTCAGTCACAGACAAACCCACATCTACACCATTTGCTTACAATGAAAGGACATTTGTTTTTCATAATTACAATCAGCTCCGATGCCAAGTAAGATACAAAAGTGGAGAAAAGCCACAGAACCACAAAATCGCATAGCTGTAAAAGTTCTTAATCTAATTTAAAAATGTTTATTAGTTATATTATAGAAATATAACTGGTCATTTTGACTTCTACTCATTATTTTGTCAATCAGCAGGTTAACTAATGTGTTTAAGCTAAATATCTGTTATTTTTTTAAAGTGCTGGGTATCTAAAATAAACATTGGGTTACATTATAAACTTTTAAAAAGTGGCTATATCTCAAAAATAGCTTCCTTATACATTTATATGCTCAGTAAAAAGTCTTTTTCATACAACATGATGTTTATTTTGTACCTTATGATTAAAAGTTCCAATAAAATAGAAAGAAGAATATGATTTAGGGTGTGTTGCTACCTTTATAAGTTGCTACCACTTGGCCAGGCAATGTGACGTGTTTCAGAATCACATCCACCGCTTACTTTTTCAGTTTTTCAGAAAGTCTTTTTTTCACATACCAGAATAAAGATTAAATATTATACCATTTAAAGAATGCATCTTGCTAACCAATCCAGCAAGCTAGCGCTACAGTCACTCAAATGTTTGGATCCAAATATGGTGGGCAACAGTCAAATAGCTAAACTCAGAGCTTCAGAATGTTGGTCCACAAAATACAAATTACAATGTGACTTTGTCTTTTAGATCAAGTCTCTGATGTGTATTGATATAAAACAGAAAAATGGAAAGAGGATCAGCAAATCCTCAAAGTGGAGAAGCCAGAAAGAGCAAATGTTTGACCTTTTTGCTTAAATATGATTCAATTTGTTAACTGATCGCTAAAATGGTTGCTGATTTAGTGTCTTGATTAGTTAGATTAGATAGTTATTTCAGTTCTGTCTGCACATTTATTCAAAAATATGTTTTTTGTGAGAATAAAAAACAAAACACGACACTGTGTCAGTGTATTTTTTGTCATATTAAAGTTCACGTAAGCATCATTAATATAGAGCTTTTAGTTTAAATGCATTGTGTTGGATAGGAAAAGCATGCTTTTATTCTGAAAAAATCTGTTGCATGGAAAGTAAAACTAAGGCATCCCCCTCTAATGACATTTCACCATTTTAAAAAATGCATATCGTATTCCAGAGCCAACAGCTTGGATGTAAAGGAAATGCTTTTCATTTGCTCTAGAGCTGATAACAACCTCACTCACTGATGCACTACAAGCCCTGGAGATACAGTGATTGCAACATATGGTGATAATAAGTGAGCAATGTGTGCTAGCAGACTGCTTCCTCCTGTATTTGCCTGCTTGCTTTCGTGGCCTGCCTGTTTCATAATGTCTTATAGAGCTAGACAGTTGTGTGGCAGTTAACAGGGAGCAGGGATCACAGTCAGTCATCAAAAAACAGAGTGGTTTCTCTCACGGAGAATCATGGCAAGGAGTAAAATGAGGTTAGAGATCAGGGTGATCATAATAATGATGTGTCTCAGGGCCGATTTTCACAGTGCGTCTCTTTGTGGGCCAAGCCTAGTTAGTGGGTGGCTCTTCACACAAACGTCTGTTTTACTGCTGGTGAACTGAGGATTGTTTGAAACTTCTTCCTCCCCACGTTCATTCTCTCTGCATCTGGAGACTAAGAAAAAGACAAATATACATCATGGGGGTATGTATTTTTAATGCTGCTACGCTATATGGCCTATTTTTGCAAAATGACAAATTTGTTCTTCGCCTGCAAATGTCATTCGTCCTACTTGAAAACACAACCTCATTTATGCTTCTGTGTTGTGCTATTCATAGTTTATGTTATTTGTTTGTGGCTTAAAAATGCATTAAAAGAAGTGGAAAAAGGTGTTTGTTTTTCATCATTGTTATACCACATTTTTTTAGATATTGAACATATGGAATTTATCTAAAATTTGCTTCCTTGTTTTCTACATTCAGCAGTTAGGCCTTTTATCAAAACTGGTTGGCAGTAGTGGGTGACACATGGCTGGCATTAGAGAGGGAAATGCGCTCTGTTGCAGAGAGAGGGGCTCAACAAGGAGACAGGAAAGGATTTGATCATCAGATCTGTCCTCCCTTGAGAGGGAAAACGCCTTGCTCTCTGAACATACTGAGAAACTCCCTCATTTGCAGTCTTTTATGACTGCCTACTGTAAGATGAGGAGGAAGACAAGAGAGGCTAGGACTGCTGGATTTTCTTTGAAGCACAGCATGCCTTCAAAGAAATGCTAACCTTTTTTGCATTGCTGTGGTGTTTATTTGCTGGGCCGAATCTGATACGAGGTAAATGTTGAGTCTGTTGTGTCCTGGGCAGCATTTTGAACCAAATCTGACACATGGACACATGCGCTGTGAGCCAGTAGTGATGTCTGTCCAACTTGGCTAAATTACAAGAGGAAATAAATAAAAAGAGCTCTGTACTTCTGCCAGTTCATCGCTGTACTATCGCATCCAGCAGCTGGGCCACAGCAGGGGACTAGTTAGCCGCTTAGTTAGCCATAGAGATGCCTTCAGCTTCATTGCAAAAACTCATTAGTGCAGACTAGTTGGAGTCCATTTTCATCATGTTCAGCTTGAGTGGCACACTGTTTCTCATGTGTGGCTGCACCAGCAGGTGTTTGGTCCTTCGGCGCTGTGCACTTTAGTCCTGAAAAAAAGCCAAAACTCCTACATATCTGCTTGGTTGTTTTTCATTAGTGCACTTCCAGTAGCTTGATACTTCTGGCTACCAGAAATATCAAGCTACTGGAAACGTTGGCATGGTAATCAAGGTGAAGCAGAGGGTTGTTTTTATAGTTTCCCCACCCTTGTCGTTACTACCATACCGGTGTGGGGTCTGATATAAAATCCTACATGCTCCAGGCCACACATTTCATCCTGCATTCCTGTGTCTGTAATTGATTCTTGTCAAAATATGGAAGGGGGTTGGGTGTACGCTGTGAAGGGAAATGAAGACGCAGAGAGAAAGAAAATAGGGGGTGGATGCACATTTCACATCATACAACAAGCACAAGGTGGGGAAGATGAAATTTAGGGAGCTATGGTAACTGGTGCCAAAATGCATCCCCCAATGATAAAGAGGAATTTTAGAAAATATCTTTCATTTGCATATGTCCAATTAGGTTTCCTTTAGATCCTGCTGGGGTGATGGCAATGGGGGGGTGTCTGTTTCCGGGTTCCCTCCCCCAGAGGGTGCCAGCCTTTTTACATTTTGATCCTGAATTTATTTCTGTGGGTTTTCTGGTGGAATTATGTGTACAGTTAGGTAGCACAGGGCAAATCTACATAAGCCCCATAAGCATTTTTATAAGGAACCAATTTTGATGTCTTTATCACACAAATATTTGCTGTTTCTGTCTTTTTAAACGTGAAGAGTTGCAACTTTCCCTGTTCTAAATTGACATTACAGTAGTTTGATAGCTGAGAAATCAAAATAAGAAATCTAAGAACCTTATTTTCACACATGAACTTTCAGTTTCGGTTTAGGTGATAATTCTGGCAAGCGGATGTACAGGAAACGGCACACACAACATTTGCTTTCTCACTGTTAATTCAACTGATAATTAATTATTGTGTTCAGTCTGCTTACACACATTCTTTGGTGCTGGGGAGCTTGCGGATTAAAGACCGTTTGATGTCCGATCAAACTGCACGTGACATTTGCTTTCTCACACCTTCACACCTCAGCACCTCTGTTGGGTGACGTTTAGAGTAGTTCAGGGCTGCAGTGCGTATTTGAAAATGGCCTATGCTGGACCAACATAGGCCATTTTCAAACCATTCTAAACCATTAATGCATCACTAGTGGGGGGAAAGTCAAGCAAAAGGAAATTTACTTGTCACTCACACATCTACATTACATTGTTTAAGGAGACTAAATATGTCGTAAATCCAGACAGTTTTGCTGTCTGGATTTACATGTTACATTCTGCCAACTTTCACATGGGTTTTTCCCATTAATATGCAGTAAAGATATTCTATTGTGGACCCTTATCACAAGACTTTCTTGCACTTTCTTGCATACCCAGTTTGTCAAGTATAGATGAGATATCTGTAGCACGTCATCTATCTCACTCTCAAACACGCTGCATGACATTAGAAGATGGTTAAAGTTGCTGATGCATGTGTTTGCTTTCAGAAATAACTAAAAAAACTTTTTTATTCAAGGAAATGATGCCCCCTGCTGTATTTATTCAAATGTTAATTCAGGTGCAGTGGATTACAGAACTGATTAATTTGTATTTTATTTCTAGTGAAGGATATTGTAATAGTAAAAGTTTCTCTTAAGGGCTTCAACTGCATTGTATCATTAAAATCAGCATTAATCTGTTTCTATAGAAACTGACTATTAAAAGGTGTTCAAGTTGTTGTTCTGGAGCAGAAGATAACTTGCAAGCATGCTTTGCTTTCAACCTTTGGGTTCTAACAAGAAATGATTTTTTTAAAATATAGATTGAATTGCTAAAAGTTCAGAATGCAACAAAAATGGATCGTTTTGCTAAGCCTTCCCTTAATAACTGTAACTTTTCAAGCTTCTGTGATGATTTGCGCAAAATGTTTGAAATGCTGTGTCCTTGATTCCTTTCAAGAGTAAACAAAAGCCGGCCTCTCATCTCTGGTTTGCTCTAAAGCCAAACAGTGATTCCACTCAATAAGAGGATGGTGAGATTGTTGCCTTCTAAATGGCAGCCATTGAGAATTCCTGTTGCGCTGCCATTTGTGATGGTTTTTGCATTGTCACCAAAGATGCGTCTAATTAAAGCAAGCCACATTAACCAGAGTAATTGCATTTTTTTCTCCCTGTTAATGTGTTTGTGCATGAATTGGACTGAAATGGTTGCAGGATTGGTTTACATAAGCTATATTTTTGCACAAAGAATAAAAAGGCTGTGGGTTTTTATTGTAGTGAAACAATTAGATTCTATCAGAAGGCTGATTTTTAAAAAATTCAGTAATTAAAACACTGTTAGCTAAGTTCAGTTTATGTGTGGTGTGCTTACAGTTACCTATTTGTCTCCTTTTTATAAAAGTTATAGGGAAGTGTCAGGAACAGGAAAAAAAACAAAGCTGGAGTGAATTCTGACAGCCTCTCTGAGTCACATCAGCTGATTGGCAGCTACCCTGATGTCATTTGTTTTTGTGGGGCAAGGACAGGTCACACTGACTGATCTGTATTCCCTCTTTCTTTCCTTCTTTTTCTCTCTCTCTCTCTCTGTTTCTGAGATTCTCTCACCTCCCCCTCTTTACCTCCTCAGGCTTTAGATTTTCATGCCTTTTTTTGTACCAACTCCCTCTGATACCCTTTGTATCTCCACTTTGTTTCCTTCTATCTTGTAAGTGTCTTCCACTGAAACAACGCCTTTTAGTTTGAATGAAAGAATGCTAATGAAGTCGTAGATATTAGAACAAGAGTTTCTGAAGTCTCATTAGATTTATTTTAAAGCTGGAGATTATGCTGTTCCCAGTTCCCTCTTCTCACGTGTCTCTTTGAAGCCATAAGAAAGGAAAATGGATGCTGTTTATGTCAGAACAACACAATACTTTGTAAAGACGACCTTTGTGTCATTTATGTTTCTGAGCTTTAAAGATGTAGGAAAGTAAACAACTGCACTGTAATCAGCTTCGGCGTTTAAATTTGTGGTTTGGTTTATTAGAACTGAGGGTAAAAATCTTAGACTTTTTTTTGTGGGAGGCTAATAAATAATGCATCAAAAGCATGACTGCAATCACAGTAGCCAAAATGGGTGGGCTGTCATCACAAGATATGTGATGATGTCTAGAAAGATGGGTGCCATTTGTATCAAAGCTAAGTGGTCCTGCAAAGATGTGTTGTGCTAATACTAAATCTGTTTCCACTACAGGGTAGTGTTGTAATAAAACTTCTTCAAAAGGGTAGACTGATAATTTAACTTGTTTTACAACAGCAAGCTGCACTGTTAGGCTAATTGTAGTTCGGTCATCAATCGATCTGACAAATCTAGTCTGATTCTAGGGGATTTTGGGAGATCTTGGGTCTCTCTATGAGCTGCAAGTTCTGCCGCTTGTCTAATCACTCCTGACCCTATTAGAAATGAGTCTCTCTTTGTTACTGTGCGGTACTGTCAGTTCTAGGAGAACAAAAAGTGCCATTGTCTGTCATTGCCCTTGCTGGGATAGAAGTAATCTGTGGCAGTTGAGCTGCCTCAGGATTGTTATAATCCAGAT
Organism: Etia nguti; assembly: GCA_015106755.1. NCBI lineage: Eukaryota > Metazoa > Chordata > Actinopteri > Cichliformes > Cichlidae > Etia > Etia nguti. The sequence continues at coordinate 6,915 of VUQG01020409.1, forward strand.
TCAGTATTAATGACAGTCTAATCCGCGCATTTTTGACCCTCCAGAGAGGCTGACACGGCATCTCTGTTGTTATTTGCTTGTGTAATGTCACTAATTCTAAAAATGGAGGGGGCTTGCTTTCAGCTTATGTCATTTGGCAAGCATTACTCTGTTCAGATTTTTGTGCAGCCAAGATGCTGCACTTGCCGATACCAGCGCAGACAATGCACCTCTATGTTGTTGCTGGATTTGCAAGATATATCCATAGATTCACTTTGAATTCAAGCAGCTTTGAGAAATGCTTCATGTGTCCTTGGTTTTCTTCCATTCCTGAAAATATTCCAGCATGAGACCCATGTGCCTGAAAAACATTAATTGTACCCCGTAGCACCACGGGGTGTGTTTGCTCACCCATGCACAATGTGCATTGAGGGCAAATGACATGAATGGTAAAATAGTGCTCCTCTTCATCAGAATGCACTCAGAAGGGGGCTCTTTTGCTTTTTGTTCATCACAAAGGGATTCAGAGATAGATGAGAAGATGTGTGCGAAATCCATCACACTGCTCCTAGCTTGGCACAGCGATCAGTAACCCCCCCCCTCCAACCAGAATCCCTCCTACACTTTCTTATCTTCTGTTCTCAGAGCTGTGCACGTGGGGCCTTTTGTTTACAGCTCTTTGCAACGATCCACACCAGTAATCCCTGTGACAGATAGCATGACTGTCTGACAAGCCCGCAACCTATAACATCCTATTTAATAAAGCCAAGACTGATACTGGGTGCAACTTAGTAATAACACTGTGCCTAGCCACAATATGTTTTCACGTTGATATTCGTAAAAACGGCCTTCCACACTTAAAATTGAGAATAAAAGGCCATATTTAACCCAGTTTTTTTCTTAAACTCCACCGAAGCATATTTTCATGATTCACAGTTCAAAATAACCCCTGTTTACCCTTTAAGGGAACCATCGTCTGATTGAACAGGAGGTTGGAGCTCTGTGCCTGAAGTGACCAAATTAAGGCTATCCACTCTCAGTAATGTCATAGAGAGCAATGAACAAAAAAGAATGCCTGAACAGAATGTTCAGAGCAGTATGAAGCCCGAGTGGGCTCACGAGGATCACTTCTACATTGTTTGAAACTTTGGCTGTTTTTATTGCGAGCATCCAACAACAACAAGTCTCCCTTAATCAAATAAATGGCATTTTTACTCGACTCAAAACCTGCAACCATAAAAACTGTCCACACACTAGAAAAGTAAACACACAATGAACTACACTGTATTATACATGAAATACAGCAAACAAATGAGCTCATGTTCTTGCAGTCAGGAAGTGAACCTCGAGCTTCTGTGGTGCTTGTATAAAGAGTGTCTGCACTCACCACAGACTGCCTTTTTTGTTTCTGGAAATGGTGGAGAGGGTGAGGGCGGCATGCGGCACTGACCAGGCCTGGAATCAAACCAAGACCGTTGCAGTAAGGAGACAACCTAGTACATGGTGCACACCCTCAGCAAGGTGCTGGGGCACCGCACCTTTAAGGCTTTGAAATACAGTTTGCTGAAACTTTGGGCATCCCTGTGTATGGTCCACTGAGTTCACTCATTCATTGTGTTGTAGATATCACAGTATTGTGTTTTATTACTGACAGTTTTAAGAAGTTTTTGAATCAGTGGAAGCTCACATTTTATATCGTGATACTTTGTGACATGAGACGTACTGTGAAAAATGTCATTAAGTGGGACTGTACTTCACTGGGTGTACACAATTTAACAGTTATGAAGGCTCTTGATCTGTTTATTACTAGGAAACATTTCAGTTTACTGACAACAACACCAGTGTTTCATAGCAGGAATGTTCCAGCCTTGTGAATAATCTCTTTAGAAGCTAGCGGAAAGCACACTAGAAATGAAAGTACAGATTTGATGATAGACTGTAAATAAATAATCAACAGCACCAGACAAATAAATCACTATACTGGAAATAAATCTCATTGGTCAGTGTGTCTGAGCTTGTTTGTCAGTTTAATCTTCTGAATTTATCGCAGCAATATCACAGCAAAGCCTTTAAAAATGTAGCATTATCTTGAATCAGCAGTCTTGGGTTTTATGAGGAGGAAATCAATGGTGTCGCAGCTCGAGTGTGACTCGCCATCCATCAGTCTGCAGGCTGACTGGAGCAGCTAATGTAGCTGATATGCTGAATGGCCAATTTCCTGTTACCTGTTAAAGAGAGTACAGCAGCCCCTCTCCTACCTCTTTGTTTCCCCGTAGGTCACTGCAACACAGATAAAAAAACAAAACAAAACAGCATAAAGTAACATGCCGTGGCTTTGCATCTGTAATCTGAGCATCTGCATGATTTGCAATCCAAGAAGAAATCCTATTTCTGATATTAATTAAGTTGTGGCAACCAGTAAATGCTATACCCTGAAGAACTAGACTGAAATCTCTCAGGTCTATTTGGGATGTATATCAGGATGTAATTCTATCATTATTTTTATTTTCAGGATTATTGACATTGTGGTCCATGAATCCTGCATATTTGATCTGCTAGCCCTCCAGGCTGGGGCAGATCTCCTCCTACACGTTTCATGTTGCATGTCAAGTGATCACACTACAGAGCATTTACATCACTCCTTCCTGGAAGGAGAGTAGGGTGGGGGATGCAAGGTTATCTCCGTCTGATGACTAGATTTCAGTATTTACTTCTGCTCTGCTCGAAACCAGATCAGCTGATTTGATGCTTTTGAAGAAAAAGATCCAAAGAAGTTTCAGAACTTCATTTCAGACGTGGTTACTCATTTCTCCTGAGTGCAGTGAACGTTATCCCGCAAATCATCCATATCCTGTTGACTTAGATTTCCAGGAAGTTCTTCCCATCATCTCCTACTTCCTGTCTGAAAACATACTTTGGTTAGGACCATATAGGGGTGTCCAGCTGTTGCATGGTGATACCACAGTTGACTTGACTGCTTTTAGGTTTGCAGGTTATTACACCATGCTTTCCACAGCTGTTCTTTCATCTTTTTTGCTTAGACAGAGGAAAGATGGGCCACATCCAGAAGAGGCCAATTAGATCAATCGGTATCCAAGCAGGAAATTACTGTTTAAGTGCCTATGAGCAGAACCTTTTATATCAACAGTCCATCAGATGATATAAAACTTTGCTTTAAAAAGTTTAAGTGTTCTTGTGGCATTGGTTTAACTGCAGCAGACAGCCTTTTTCACCCAAATTGTGCTAATAAACTGATTATTTGCACCCACTTGGTAACACAAAGTGTAGTAACTTGAATGGCCAGTTGAGGCCGTCTCCAAAAGGATAGCAAACCTAAATGACGTCCGTGTTTGTAGAAAAGCCAGAAAAAATGTTTACATACAGTCTATAGATGCTCATTGCTAACAAAGCTTACAAAATGTTCATTTCTTAATTCTAAAACCATGATGACATTGGCTGTAATGCTAAGCTAGAAGCTACAAAAAAGTACAAGATATTATATACAGCCTTTGTATGCAGCATTGTGCAGTATATAGCAGCTAAAAGTCAAGCTATTTTTTCCTTCTGAGGTAAATGGATCATTATGATGAAACGTCTGTAAATTTTAAACCCCTAGGATTTTGCTTGTGTGTATTGGAACAATTTAGCCTTTTTTTTTTTTTTTGTCACTCGTCTGGTGTTTTTCAACTCAATTTTATTACTACATGAGTAATCTTAGACAACTAATTCTTGGCCTATGACTGTGTGGCACACCCACAAATAAATGTTACTGTCATAGCTCAAAAGTACGCAGTTTTATTGAGCTATTTTGTTTTATAACGTGGCTTCATATGCTGTACAGCTGAGCCAATGCTGAGGCAGAGATGTGTTAGTTTAGTCAGTGTTTTTACGCTCAACAGTCACTCAAAGCTGAACCAATAATGGCTGTAGCTCTTTTCCTCCCCATGTTCTTTTATGTTCCTTCATCTGATTGGCCATTCTGTCTCTTCTTCAACCGCTCTCATTTTAGTTCTCATAGTCCAGCTAATTTTATACACCCCCACCCACATTTTGCTGTAAACCACAGTTCACACACAGGATATGATCTGTTGTTTCTCTTCCTGCTTGTGGACTGCAGGTTTTCTGAGTCAGCTGCATACAATGACAGTGATGTGATGCTTGGAGAGTAATCCTGACCAGTGGTCAAAAGAGTTAGATTTACCCCACAAGAGGGACAGTGGTGTTGAGGTTTTGGATAGGATTATGTACGGTGCACACCACATCAAGAATCTACCTTTCACTATTTTTGTGAAAGGTATTCTAGGTATGCAGCAGTTTAGATATAAATCTAGCACTTGTGCATCTTACTGATCATTTAAAAGACTTTTACACAACAAGGCCCATGTACACCTTCATATGTGTTTTCTCAGTAACCACAGGTGATTACATAAGATAGATTTTTAATTTTTTTTAATTTAATTAAAAATAGTGACTGGTTATTCTTTTAAGACTTTCTTTACTGGACATTTTAACAAATTTGATCCATATCTTTATGTTGGCATCTGATAGACAGCCTGAACTATGTTTTTTTTTGGTCTTCTTTTCAGTAGCAACTGTGTAAAGTGGATAAATGAACGGTTATTGTTATGTATTAAATCACAGCTAGACATTTTAAAAATTTCTTCCCACTTCCTATTTTTGGGAGTTTTCTCGTGAAAAACGTGTAGGCGTTGGTGGTTTTTCTCTCTAACATGTGAAACATCTCAGTTCCCAGACAAGGTTGTGCAGATAGACATGACTTGTGGCTTTGTGCTGTAGCCAGATATATATAAATATATATATACACAGATAGCTTGAGAAATCCTCAAGGGTTTTTTTCCCCTCCCTTGTGTGGGTGTATATGTTTCTTACATGCCCTTTAATGTCAGTCTACTGTTCACGGTTGTTTTGGCTTTGTGTCTGTACTAGAAGATGGTTTGTAGATGCCTGTGTGTGGCAATGTGTTTGCTCCCCCTTGTGCTGGAATACCACTGTTTCTCTGTCATGAATATTTACCACTTGGGGTTCACGGAGTTTAAATTTTGCAGGGAATTCTCAGCTGGGATCTTGTATAATCTTAACCCAGTTCTGGCTGAGGTGCTCCCAGGCTCTTGGGAGAGCAACTTTGGGAAGGATGTGAGAGGAGGAAGGGAAGACAGACACTGCCACTGTAGGGATGTGTGTCGGATTATTGAATAGAAGGCTGAATAATAACTGTTTTTACATGCTGTACTTATAATGAACTGAGGATTTGTAAAGGTTTTTTGAGCAGCTGTTATGTCTGTCAAGTTGTGTCTGGGTTGTGTGACTGAGAATTTGGTTGACAGGCTGTCCAGACTGATCCTTTTTTTCCTTTTTTTTGCTGTTACAGCCGGGCTATATACACAATTCAATCCATAATTTAAGGTGAATGAAAAACAATTAAAAAGCGGTGGACTCTGAGTCATATAAATAGTTTGCTCATTTAAAACCTACATTCTGCTCACAGATGTGTCTGTGTATATATCTGCATATGTGTGCACACACTGTCACCGGCCACTTCATTGGGTACACATGTTAAACGGCTTGTTAAGGCTAATGCAAATCTCTTATTAGCCAATCATGTGACAGCAACTCAATGCATTTAGGTGTGTATACTTGGTCAAGACGACTTGCAGAAGTTCAAAGTAAGTGTCATAATGAAAAAGAAAGTTGTTTTAAGTGACTATGAATGTGGTGTGGTGTTGGTACCACATAGCCTGATCTGAGTATTTCACAAACTACTGATCAGCGGTCGCTGATATACTGGGATACTTGTCCAAAAAATATATATCGTGAGGGGTTATTTCTCTGAAGGAAATAGAAAATATAACAGAAAACTGAGGCACCACAGAGTTATTGTTTTGTATTACAGTTCTAGTTTCGTTTGGACTTTTTGTTTTAAATTTAGTTTAGTTTCAGTTTAGAGTCTCAATAAACGTGCCCAACAGCACCTCATCAGACAAGCTGTCGTAACAAATATGAACAAACTCCTTGTTTGAATGGCAAAATAGCAATAGCCGTTGTGACTCTCATCTCAACAAAGTATGCTGCATTTTCTTTCTTTTCTGTGTGATTTTGGTTTCTTTGTGCATTTTGGCATTTCATCTTTACATTCACTTATGTCCCTTTCTTTCTAATGTGGGCCCCAATCAAAAGGTTGAAAGGAAGGGATACTCATTCACGGAACAGAAAATCTTGGCTGATAAAACACAGGGTTGGTGTTAGTTTCTGCTAAAGGTGGCCTTGCTTCGGCGAATCTTTATCTTGCAAATAACCTATTTTCTGCTATATTAAGTTCGGCTTAAAGTTCATTGTTTCCATCTCACCCCACAGATGCTCAATTGTGCTGAGCTCTGGGTAATTTAGTGCCGCATCACCGTATTGGTTATCGATCTGAGAGAGCCACAGGTGCGTATTAAATCAGAGTTCTCATTTAGCAGTCCACTAAATAAATATCAGTATCGATGTGGCCATCCACAGTCTGTCTGTAAATGATCTAGTCCTGACTGGCCCCTTTAGGAAATTTTGAGATACTTGATTATAACTCCGAATGCCAAGTTTGGAAGAGCTGCTATATGATCTTATCACATTCACATCCTGCTTACTTTGGCTGAGGGCCACTTACTAGTGCTCATCAAACCTGGATGCCAAGATGCACCGGTGTGTTTGGAAATGACACAGACAGGCGAGAGAGTATCGACTAACAAAATCACACTCCTCATTCCTGCCTGTCCTCTTGCTCTGGATTATTAAGGCCACAGTGTGGTGATGGCTAATCAGGGACACGGCTCCATTCATAACTGATCAGAGAGAGCTGGCACACATGCTTTTATTTCTTAAGTGCCATTTATTATCATTTCTGCTGCTGCAGTTCTCATAAAGGCTGATTTTAGTCCCTTTCAAGTTTGACTCTGGCATTGCCACTCTTCTCACTTTTACATTTCTATAACACTTTGTAAAACAGGTGCTAAACTGCAGCTCTCATCTACTTTAGGCCTTAACTTTTAAAGTTTACCACCACCTTATTGCTTGTTATTTTAATAATTTCCATTACACAGCACTTAGAAAATACTCAACGGGTCATATTTCCCTTATTGCTTGGAAATGAATCTGTCTGTATTAGTTGCAGAACTTCAACACAGATATTTTTTTGCAGATTAAAAACACAAATTTAATTAATCAGAGTAAGAAAATTGTTCAATAACTCATACTAAAAAATCAAATGGCACAGTGAAAGAAAAAGAAATTTGGCGCATAAGAAATCATGTTCTGTTAGTCATGTGAGATATAACTTGTGATTCTTTGGGAAGGTCGTGAACTGTGGATAGAGGCATTGTGTTTTTGGAAGCGACACATAGTGGCAGGTCAGAGAGGATTTTTGTGCTGAACTGATGCTGGGGCCCGATAGCAGCTCGGGTGAAGTGACATCTCTCTCCTCTCTCATTGTGTGTGTGTGTGTGTGTGTGTGGGCGTGTGGGCGTGTGTGTGTGTGCATGGGAGTAGCTTCCCACAGAGCTTATCTCTATAAATGGATTTGTGTTAGTGTACTCGGAAATCTCAGTGTGATGCTCTAATCTGATTGACCGAAACCCTGGAGAGGTAGATGAGTCAAAGATGTCTGCTACATACATATAGGTGTCCATCTGTGTTTGACCTGCTGTTTGTCACCTTGTTTCTATTTGAGTTGAACTTAAGAGGCTTTGGCAGGGAAAATGACAGCAGTATGCGAGATTTGGTGCGGAGCTGTAAATCTTACACCTGCAGGAAAAGCACATATGTTGCACTCGCACAATCTGTTCCTCTCTGAGATGAACATCAGAGTGGAAGATTATTTTTTTTATTAAGTTTCTTTTCTATATATATTCCTGTTTGATTACGGTTTTAACTCTATTTGCTTTTAATCCCAGTAGCCGAGCTGTTGTTTGCGTATCTTTGTGGAACACATGACCTTTTGGCTGTGTTTACTTATAATCCATATTGAGCTCAGAATTTATTTTATACCCCTCTAGGTGTGCAAATGATTTCGTACCCTAGCATATTTTATCTGACAAGTACGACTGATTATTTATGGGCCGTTTATCGCATACACTTTTTGACGAAGTGATAGCTGTATGCAGTCATCGCGGGCAGCCTGGTTTGCTAAATACAATTGGTTATATTGGCCTTGCTTTAGTTTAAATGATATTTATTTTGCAGCTGTATTGGAGAACAAGGGAGGACATTTTTTAATAACAATAATAAAATGTGCACGCACAATTGACTGACTCACTTCACCGTATTTTTCCCACCTGTCACAACTTTGCTTTCTTTGCCTTTTTCATGTGCCCGGTAAGAGATTGAGTTAAATATTGTATCTGACACAAAATTTTTGATGTATTACTGCTTTTCACAGTAATTCAGTTTTACACGTACAAAGTTGTACACGTTTGTATTCTGCTTTTAGCACCTTTCACGGTTTGCAGTCTTTTGCTCTCAGTGATGCACTGCATCTGATTGCATTACAGGAAGGTTCTTCTATTATTCAACAGTTTGCTTGATCTGACTCCACACTGCCAGACCTCATATTATTTATTTATGCACTTTGAGATGATATGTGATTTAAAGCAGTCTCTCACGGTGCTTCCCAGGAACTTTGTTATAATCTAAAACTATATTGTGCAGACTTTACAATATGATCTTTCTTTTTTTTGGGGGGGGGGGGGGGTGTTTTTTTATTTTTTTTTTTTTTTCTTGGGGGTGTT
>VUQG01020410.1:0-26344 GCA_015106755.1 Etia nguti
TTTAAAAAGTGCTATAGAAATACAGTTCATTATTACTTCATTATATATATATACACATATACATATATATATATATACATATATATACATATATATATATATATGTGTACATATACGTGTATATATATATATATTATTTATTTTTTATTTTTTTTAATTTATTTTTTTTATTGGGCCACACAACAGTTTTCTCATTAACCCTGACACTCATCAACCAAATTATCCTCTTGCGAAGGGTTACATTTAATAATCTTTCACAGGTAGTATATGCAACCTAAGAATAATGATACAACCATTGCACCACATTTAAACAACTTCAACTGTAAAAAATCATTTGCTTGCTTTCTGCAATGGCAAATTTTTCTCACCTGTAAAGACGCAAACATGAGCATTTCCTCTTCAGTGCAGTCTATCTCTTCCAGCAGGATAGACCAGCGGGCCTGCTCATATAGCTGGGTTATCCTGACGCCATCATACTAAAACATTAAAAACATGCCCGCACAGACACATGTGGTTTTAGTTCAACAATTTCAGGCTTCAACAGGTTTTTTTTCCTTTTTTTGTGAACACTTTGGATCTCTTACTTTAGGATTGATGTCAAAGAAGACATTGTACTTGAAGCGCAGCAGTAGCTTGTCATAATCTTGAATGTCTTGCTCCATAAGTGAACGGGATGAGTCCAACCACCTGTTTATCATAGCAACAACCAAATCAAATGTCTATCTAGGGAAAGGAATCCCTCTGATTGTATAATAATCAGCTTGAGATAGGAAATCGGGTCGGTTTCTACCCTGCATTGTTGACTGCTTTGTCAACCAGTGACAACGGCTGATACATCTTGGCCAGCTCGGCAGGTAGCAAGTTTGGCTGAGATTCTGCAAGAGGGTTTTCTCCAAACCAAACGCTGGTGGCAGACATTGGCATCCCATTCTCTGGGTCATAGGTTGCTTTCATGGTCTTACTATACATGGGGCCTAGTTTGAGGGAAATAAAGGGCTGATGATTAGCTAAGATTTAACATAACTTCATATTTATACTAAATGTAAAGGTACTGTATTTAAAATCCAAATTCCAAGAAGCAAAAGTTAGAATATAACTTGAAAAAAAAAGGTGAGAGAAAAACAAAATAAACTGAGCTACAGACTGAAGACGTAGCGATTTTTAGGATGGTGCAGAGTATGAACTTTGTACTCAGAGGAAGAGTGAGAGAGTGGGTGTTCCTGGAGAACACGGCAGCATACTGAACAATTCTGTCAGATCTCACTGTTGAGAAATGTGCCCTGTCAGATCACAGATGCACTACATACCGTGCAAAACTTAAAAACTAAGGTGGGGATGCTCTATTCATATGCTATGAATATATGTATGTTTATATACCCTTTTTCTTTAGGTTAAATGAACTTCATACAAAATGCAGCACATAGAAAGTAATGAATCAAATGCACATTTTGTTGTAAACAGCACCAATTCCCTTAGATAGACTTACAGAGTCTTTCAAGGCTGATGAAAGACTATCTATTCCTATTGCACATCTTTTTTTTCAGAGTACCTGTTCCACTTGGTCCCCCACTGAGTAAATCTATGTCCCAAATGTCCTCCTGTTCTGAGTCCTTATCTTTCTTCTTCTTCTTTTTGGAGGGATCATCCGGAGGCTTCAGCAGTGACAGTTCTTCTGGTCTTCTGATGTCTGAAATGGTGCAAAGAAGGAGCCAACAGGAAGAATATGGGAAGGAGCTTGAGCCTTGAACTTAGAACGGTGAATGATGCATTTGACCGAACCATCCGAAATCAAAGCTTAAATAGTGCAGGAGTGAGCAATCAGAAGAAACAGAGACACTTACTGAGTATTCTGCAGATGTCTGTCACCGTCTTGAAGACCACATTGGAGAAGCTGACGGTCATTTGGATGGTTTTCATATTGGGAAGCTGCAGTAGCAGTGGTTTATGCTGGGGTGTGTAGCGCAGCTCAGCATCAGCCTGTGTAGCAAAATTAATTGTATGTATATTAGCTTCAAGTCTCAAGTCAGTATATATCCTGTATATTTACCTTGTCTTGGAAACCCAGTATCATCAATATCATGTCGGTGTGCATGTAGTAAAAAATGTCTGCCATTGCAGTAGAACTAATGGAGATTTAAAATAAATATTAAAGCATTTTTGTCTAATTTATACTCTGGTGCTTTTGTACATTTTTTTACACCATTACTGGAATCAGTGTTTCTATTTGGGCTTAAACATTGCTTGACTGGATAAGATATGAAACATAGATTATGTACCTACATGGTTTTGGCTACACTGAATAGGTCAATAAGAGTTTCTCTCAGTCTCTAAGGGAGAGGATATAATTTTATTTAACAGCTTCCAACGTGATATATAAAACCTCTCTACACCTTTAAGAGCTGCAAGAACACACGTAATTCATTTGGTCAGATTTGACTGGAGAACACTTTCCCGTTGGATATTTTAAGGGAAATTCCAAATTCCTTTGGGTGTAAGAATTCATCTTACCTGAATCCCATACTTGTCCAAGGTCCAGTGGGTCCTGAGCAGCCAGCATTTCCTCTGTTCCCACCACAAAGCATGGTCCGACCAGTCCTGAGGAGCCTCTGCAAGGCAGACATATTAAGTAAGACATTTTATCACCTGCATATTATTATCACATGTCAGGTTTAAGGGGTAGTTCACACATAAAGTTATTGCACTAATTTACATGTCGGGTTTAAAGGGCCTTCAGGGGGAGGTTCTGGCTCCGTAGGTAACATACTTCACCAACAACTAGATCTGCTAGCGTTACAAATATTTCCCGCTCCCACGGTTGTGTAGGTGGTGTGGTTTAATGAGTCTACCTGACATCATCTTATGGTGCTGGGCTGAAATCCATCTGTTGATGACAAGCCGCTTAGTCATTTATTATGTCCCATGCTCCTTGAATCACCTCCATAAAGTTGCCTTCAAGTTAGCCACATTAGCTCTTCTGTGTTTATAGAGGAGCGTAAATTGATATCAGATCAGAGACTGGCTGAACTTTGGCCCCTGGGGCTACACAAGTTGACGCACTGTGACAACACAATGGCACTGTAGTGTAGAAGAATGCAGCTCAAACAAGGGTGTGGCTTGGCTAACAGAGCTGTTGTAGCACCACATGTAGGCTGAGGTTGTTTGATAGCCTTTGTAGTTACACACTTTTAAAATTCCTTCCAACCACTATGCAGAAACACATCCGTGTCAAGCACACTTACTGATTTTCTCCACCAGCTTAAGCATGAGGCCACCGATGTGCAAGTCTCCTGTCACCCTCATCTTAAATTTCATGGACTCGTCACCTTCCTTTTGATCCACCTGCACAGATAGCTGCCACGATGTTTCTCCATATTTTGCAGGTGTAACCATGGTCCTGTTCTATAAAGACAATGAAGAGATTATTAAAAAATAGGCGGGGGTGCTCACAGGTTTAGTGAACACGACCACAGGGGCACAGCACAGGGGATCTTAGAAGGAAACTACTATCTCTAATTAAACACTTAGTGAGGGGAATTCCACTAAAATATGTGGATTATTTTTATGATCCCTTTTGTTCGGATAATAAGGAAATGTCTGGGACTGAGCCAGAGGATTGAGTGTTTCTCAACATCCTGATTAACTTGGCAAAGATTTCACCACCACACATCCCTTACTGTTTCTGTCTCTGAGTGGCCGCGTATGGAGTAGATTCGAACTCTGCTTCTGCTGCAGTGTCTCTGCAATGATACTGCAGCCCCCGATCTACTCCCCTCACTCAATACCATTTATAAATAAGACACCAGCGAACACACCGACAGGCGGAAGAAAAACAGATGAGACTGCAGAGCACACAGCATGCACTAACTAACGCGACACAACCTAACATAACAGCACAGATCTGGGGGGTTGATTGGTTGATGTTAATAAGGTAGAGTGATGGATGAAAGACATATGGCAGATAAGAAAAGGGGGAGGAGGAGGAGCAGCACAGCTGTGGAATGTGTGACGAGCAGGGACACGAATCTGGTGCAGGAGAGATCATACAAAACAACAATCTCCACACACTGCACCAGTCTACATTTATATCAGATCTGAGCCCTGAAATGTGGGAAATAAAGACATGAAAACTCTGACACAAACTAATCTGAACTATTCACCGCAACACTGTATACCAGTGAAAGAGCACACTTTTTGATACTGTGTTGTCGGGAGGATGGGTTTTTTATATACACACACTCTGCTTTCTTTGTGCTGCTCCCTTCCTGCACTATGCGCTGCTGTAGGGTGCAGTAAAAAGTTGGAGCTTGCATGCCTGCTGAGGGAAGGCTTGTCGAGATGTGTTGGAGTATGATGAATTCACTGGCACAGTATTACACTAGCTGCAAAAAAACTGATGGAGGGAGCAAATGCGTTTTAATGCAAAAGCTCTAATAAGAGAAAATCAAATATATTCATGCAAAATATACAATTCAATAAGATCTCACATTGGAACTCCTCATACAGGACACCCACACCACATTAAAAAAAAAAGGCCTCAACGATTCCTTATTCACTGTAAATAGTCACTAAGCTCAGAAACACTCCTTAAATCATTCAAAAATTATTATAAGTTGAAAAAAATGATATCAAACTTTCTTTACAAACTTTCATAAACAGCAGGATTCCAAGAATTCAGGATTCCGAGAACAGTCCTGGGGTACATTAATCGGTGAGCCCTATATAGGCCTACGGATAAATCCCAACAGGGTCATCGCAATCATGTGTTATGATTTTTTTTTCCGTCCGAGATCAAATTCAGTAGTAAAATAACGGTAACGTTTCCCCCCATCAAGTCCATACAATTTTCCCAACCGAGAATAGGAAACCCATTTTTACCTTAAATTAAAGTTTCCTGCCAGTGAGCTATTCCTGGATATTTTCTTGGGAAGTGGACTGACCCCGAGAATAAGGCTCCTTTGGGAGTAAAACACGCCCAGTTCACGCAGGTAGAGAACGGAGGTGGGAACGTAGGAGGAAGTGGCCGAGGTGCACGTAGCATATTACCCCACAGAGGTGAGTTTGTTCTCAGCCTCAGTATACGGACGGCTGTTTTCAACAAAACAGGAGAAATAAAATAGATAAACTACCATACTGTCCGTGTCAGTGGTTAAAAGCTACAGACAAGCTAAAGCTAGCATTTACTAAGTTTATCAATGCTAACATAAATATTTCAGTGAACTTACTCAACCACTCAGCTAAAACCAACTGTCGCTTTATTACCACTTTGTTATTGTGGAAATAACAAGAAAGCGGCAGCTCTTAGTTGGCTTAAATAAGAGATGTCAGCAGAACCAACACCAACATTTAATTAATTTTAAAAAAAAATTCTCTTCATAATTTACAAACTACTTGAAATGCTAATCATCTTTTTGAGAAACAAAAATATACACCATAGGACAGTTAATATATGTTCACTAATAAGGACCAATAAGACTATCGTAGTCATTTTAATGCAAAAACTCAGATTGTTACAGTTGCCCATCTTGGTGGCAATTGTAAGAGTAGATGCGGAAATTGTAGCACTGAAAAATACATCATGCTAACCCGCTATATCTCAAACTGAAGAAATCTTCATAATCTTCTTAATCACATTACTGTATGGCCTATGTACTTTCACATTTGTTTAGATGTTGGGCATCTTAGGTTGTGCATTCAAGGCAAAGAAAATGTTCTTTCTATTTTTCCAAAAGACCTGGCCATTGTTCTAGTGATAATTAGATCTTATTTTCTGATGTAAATAAAAAGTACTTTTTACTCAAATACTATTACTCATGTAATATACGACCAAATGACAGAACAGAGCTTTGCAAAATAACACACAAAAAAGGTAAAGAGCATATTTATATATTTATTTGAAAATGCATACTGTGTATAATTGTTTAATTTTGTTTATTTATCTATTAGACTACCTCTCATGAAAACAAGAGAACATGTATTTTCGAAATCTGTCAAAAACTTGTTTAAAACTAGAAATCATGGAATTCACTGAACTGAATTCACGTTTTTATAGTCAAATTTTAGCCGGCAAATTGGGACTTCTTTGAGGAGACCAAAATAAATGAAGTACTAAAAATAAAATTAATTCTTTCTGTTCACGAATGCAAGTAAATAAATGTAACGGCGTTTTAATCAAAAAACAATAATTTGCTTTTTTTTCCTAAACAGAACATTTGAAAATTCATGGATAATTGTTTTAACAATAAAAAAAAAAAAAAAGATTTTTGTTGAAAGATGTTTTAGGTGTCCATCAGGTGAATTAACCATTACAGAAACATAAAAAATAAATTTGGTAATTACCAATACTTTTAATTTAGGCCAGCTGTGGCTTAACTAATATGTAGAGTAATATTGCTTTAACACATATAAAAGACAGTGTTTTATACAAAGAAGCATGTATTTTCATTTTAAAAGTAAAATATGTCTGTGACAAAGTATGTCATGTCATCATGTATGTCATCAGTATGTCATCATTCAGGCCTGTCATTGTAGCCGTTACAGTTGCCCCTGGTATGGCACCCATATTACAATCTTGTATTTTAGCTAGCAGCAACTGCATTATCACCGATTGTTCATGGTCATTTTGTTCAGATAACCACAGGATAAAATTGACATTAGTTTAAATTTGCAGATAATATCGTAGATCCAAAAAGAGACTTCCTCCTGCCAGTTTTGTCCTTGAGAATTTCTGCACAAGTGAAGTAATTCCGCAGTTGTTCCACAGGTAGAAAGAAAGTCTAAATGAGCATGTACAGGTAAGTGTATCCGCAAAGTGTAACCTGTTTCTTCTCTGAAGAAATGAGCATTGCCCCTAGTCTTCCTTACTGCATTTAAATTGCTAACCACTGATTAATGGACAGATAGACCGTCCTTTTTTCTATTCTGTTTTTACTATTACTTTATTATATTTACATTTAAAGTTGCATTTATAAATGGACCCTTGCATAAGGGTCCATTTGTAAGTTTTAATGTTTTCAACTGATGGTGTAATGCTAACAGGATTATTATTTTTGTTTAAATGGCTTTTAAAGTTACAGACCTCAAACAACACGAACAATAATATACCTCAAAATGATCAGCCCACCTTCAATAATTCCCACATCCTCCTCAATGAGTAAATCAAGATGAATCATTTGAGTTTGCCTTTTCCACATAGTAGTGCTGCCAGCTTATGAAACACATCAGTAACAAAGATGGTTAGCATTTTTTTTTTTTTTACCATTTGTACAGATGGTGTTGTACTGACAACCACCCAGCCACGCTGAATTACAGCCAGCTTTGTAGCCTTTAATATGTAGGTGTGTTTGGTGGTTTTTTGTTAGTCATTTAGGCATGAAGTGAGCCCATGTGTGTAGCCTGCCACCCCCTGGTTTCTATCTATACTTTCACCTCAGAGTGAAATGGATTCTAAAACTGGGCAGGGACATCAACCTCATGTCGCCACCATAGGAAAGATAAATGTGCTAACATTTCTATAAGACTGCTTTCACATAAGTCAGATTTAGTGTGAGATGAAATTCAAGATGTTATATTTTAAGATAAATGTCTTTAAATTGAATGAAAGAGCATCTCCTTCATGGAAAAGGACGTAATAACTCTGTCACATCATCAACACTGTGAAGTTTGACCTATTAGATTTTGTCAGCCTTCCACTGGCAAAATCACACAAAACAACAGCTTTTTCTATCACAAATTTTATACTCCCGAATTATGGTAATATCTTTTTTTACGCATATGCATTGGTTGAAAATACTGTTAATGACTGCACTTATCTGCAGAGAGACAAATCCAATTTGAAATCATTTTCAGTCTTGTTGAAGGAAATGATGGCCCTTCAAAACCTGATAACACCTCTGCTACCACATGGTGGCGCCATTGGACCACACCAGTGTTGGAAGAGAGAAGGCTAGGAGGCATTTCTATATATAAATGACTAAATGAAACAGTAAACTAAATAGCGTTTTTAACATTTGAATTCTATGTTATATAATGGACAAATATAATTCTGACTCAGCATTTAAAGTAGTTAAAATGATGTCACTTCATTACTTTTTTTTTTTTTTTAATTTGTTTTTTTAAATTATGAATTAATTTTTTATTTTTGCTTTGGAGAAAGAAAGAAAGACCTGACAGTGGCCACTGAAGTTGCCACAACATTAGATGGAGTTAAATCAACTGCGGTAATGCAAATAAAGTTGTTTGTAATCTCTCAAAAGGAGTCTAATGTTGCTTGCTAATTGTGCAAGCCATCTCTTGGTTCACAAAAACTGGTTTTGTTTTTCTTTTTTGATAGAATAAAAATCATATTTTTAGAGTAACTGAGAGACTCCTGTTACTTGTCCCATCCAAGTCTGGTGTCTGACTGTAGTGCAGAAGAAGCCTTAGAATTGGAAAGTACTCATGGACCACTCAGCATAGCAGGATGAGTGCCAATGCGGGCAAAAACCTTGGCACTCAGGTTGAAGGACACTTTCTCTGGCCTTTTGACCATTTTCTTTAATTTTTATTTTTTTTACCACACACACCAAAGATTAGGTGTAGCAAACATGCATGTGAGTTTGTCAAAGCTCTCTGTTTTTGCTGTGAATGTTTCGTGCTGGCACACGGGGTTGTGTTGAGGCCTTATGTAAGAGAGGAAATGTAAATTCCATGACAAAAACAAACAAATAAACCCTGAGCCTCATAAACCGTGTCATTGGTTTAAGGATAAATGGAAAATAACATAATTTGGACCTGTCAAGGCTGGACACCGTGCCCATGTCATCATGACACCTGTGGTTCTAAGAGCAACTTGGTACACACAGTCCAAGCTGGAGGAAAGGACAAACATCACCTCTGCTACGGTGCCTGGGAGAATGGTAAAATGTAGTCTTTAGAGTGATGAAGAGAAAGAGAAGGAAGGCTTTTGGACTGTGGTTTTAGACACAATAAATTACATCTACTGCCTGAAGCTGGTCTGAACCTACTTGGAAGCGGGTGGGAAACAACATCTGTAGAAGCCTTCGTCGGTGCTCTGTATTTATGGAAAGAGAAACCTCCCGGTGACCTGGGAACACGCTTACCCAATTAGCAGCCTCGCCGACGGATCAAATGGAAGTGAAAACATTCACTGCTGTGACGGAGACGCATCACAATGCTCCATTCATGCTGTCGAGCCCTATGCTTTGGGGGTGAGGTGGGCTCGGGGAGGGTGAAGGGGTGTTCTTTTAGGCATGTGATGGGGAGGTGGGATAGGTGAGAGGGAGTAACGAATGCAACAAGGAACTGACTTACCTCACCGTCTTCTTTGACGTGTTAGCGGAGGCCTCATTCATGGCTTAATACTGATTCAAACACTGTTCAAAGGTGTTGTTTTTATAAGGTTATATCCCCTGCACCTCTGCCTCTGCATCCTGCTGAACTCTCCAATTTCTCCAATCCAACAAAAC
The DNA here is from genome assembly GCA_015106755.1 of Etia nguti. NCBI lineage: Eukaryota > Metazoa > Chordata > Actinopteri > Cichliformes > Cichlidae > Etia > Etia nguti. Next base: position 9,465 of record VUQG01020410.1, read on the forward strand.
CACATGTTTTGTCCTGTGGGACTAGGTGCTGAGGGGGTCAGAAACCCCGAGAAACAGCACAAGAGAGGCTCTTGACAGTGCAGGACTCTGGGGAACAAAGGCTAAACATCCTTGTGGCCTGCAGAGTGTTATAGCTTTTTTTTTAAGCTGTTAAAATCATGTCTGCTTCTTGTGAACTGATTTATTTTTAAGCCACGGATTCCCATAGCCCTCATGAAATTTCATACCGTTATTTATTTAAGTAAAAACAAACTGGGGGGAAAAAGAAACTCAACAAAGAAGAACATGCACACGACAGGGTATTTGTTCTGCAAATGTCAGCATCATTTTGAATTCAGTCAAGAGAGTTGAAGCAGGTGAGGTGTGACCATCAATAGAGAATATATACTGATGTACAGTATAACACACAGTGACTAAACATACAGTGTATGAGTTGATGAAAAGTGCCTGTATTTGTCAAAATAGCTCCAACGGCACCTCTGATAGATTATGTAATCCTTAAACTGCACTGAAAGCCCTGCAGAAAGGCTCTTTTATTTCTAAAATAATTGTTTGTTTGTACGGGTGGAGCTAAAGGTGCTTTAGTAAAAGGATCTTACGGTCGTGCTTGTGAACCACTGGACCCTTGTAAAAATTGAAAAATGTTACCAAGCTAAGGCCAATCCCATAAAAATTCAAAATACTTAAAAAAAGGGGGGAAATTTGAAAGTAAAGCTAAAACATACAAATTCATGGATTTTCAATTAAACTAGAATTTTCCGTGCGCAAGAGCCAACACTGATATTCCCTTTTTTCCTGTTCACTTCTTCTTGCATGGAAACATCTGATGGAAATAAAACTTCATGGTGTCAGGTCAGATAGCCATAAATACAGGTTGTCAGTGCAGTGTGACCCTCGCATTTAGAAGAGAGGCTGCTCTGAACTGTGGTTTGGAACAGGATATCATATGTTTAAATATTGAGCTTCTTTCTGAAAATGGGCTACTGTAAAACAACTTCCATCACATAGCATATCGCTTTACCTGTCAGGGGCAGTATTTCATCGCTTTGCTGCCCAGAACCATAAAAGATATGAATGAGCACAGACATGTGGATAGACAGTGATCGTTCGCCTCAGACAGATACTCCCGCTTGTGCAAAATTAAAACGAGGACACATGGATGACATTTTCAGATATTAAGCCCGATGAGTTCACAGTCCTTAGCTGTTGAAAACGGTACTTTGTCGGTTTCAGCAGGTGTGCGTGAAAGTTTGAAGCAGCTGACGTCTCTGTTCCTGCAGGAATATCTAAAATACGTTGAACAAAGCCACAAGCAATGGTGCGATTTTTTATTAGGTCTGTCAGTTCACACAGACACACGGTGGGAACATTGCCCAATTTGTTGTTAAAGATGAAATAACATATTTTCTTGCAGGTCACGCATGTTGAGGACTGCACAGAAGAAATCAGACGCCACCCAGCCACGTCCGGTGCTGCAGACCCAGAGAGAAGGAACAACCACTGACACTGACCTTGAAGTGACCATGACTGATCTCACAGGTACAGCGTAAGAGGAAGCTGGGCGTTGTGTTCTTTTCCTCACCACATTTGCCAACTGGTTGTGAATGAGTGCCATTTTGAAAGATGCAAATATGGGTCGCCTCTGCCTGTATCAGCTGATGCAGGTCAGTGTTTTCTTTGGCCAAGCCTTAAAGGCGCGACAGGAGAAAGACGTACTGAGAGTTAGAAAAGGTCACATAAACTCTAGTGGGATTACTTTACCAACACTTTCCATGGCTGAGATCCCGTGAATGAATCCATTGTGGGGTGGGTCCCTGCTCGCGGAAAGCAAACCCTGTCAGGATCCAGTTCATTAGCACCTAGTTTACTGTTTGAAGTTAGTTATTTATCTGGTGTCTAAAGGGGAACCCCGTTCAGACATATGTAAGCACGCCCGTTGGTTGTGTGTGTGTATGTGTGTGCTTATACATGTGTGTGAATTCATGCGCAGGCATGTAGTATGCACTTTCACCGACGTTCAAGACTTGTAGGATCTACAGGGGATTTCCAGAGCAATTGGCTCGAGAGAAAATAAAAGTTTCCGTGGTGCAATAAAATGTATGGAGAATGAACAGGAGGTGCATTGGTCTGAAGGCGAGAAGCAACGCTGAGAATTTATTAGCAAAAATATACATATACCTAAGGGATTTATATGTTTGCATTCTGATGTTCATCGACATTGACTTGATGAATTCAGAAAAATAGAAAAAAAAATCAAAATCAAAAGAAGAAACAAGGTATTTTTATATCCCATTTATCAGAAGCCACTCTTAAGAATTTAATGAGGTCAAGTGACACAACTTCATCTATTCAACATAAAAGGGAATTCGTTTTTGTAAACATTGCTTCAAATAGTTCAGCAGCAGTAGTCCATCTTCTTGAGTTCTTCTACTGTATTCCTAACTCTCATGTGAGAGTGCCTTTGTGTGTTTTCGCTTCTCTTTTCTTTTGTGATCTGTTTGTTCTTTGGAAGGCGTCCCATTGCCTCTGGTCAGACAAAAGTGCCGCGTTGAGCAAAACCTCCACTCCACTTTTATGGTCTGTGTGGGCCGTCCTATTTGTACATGCTTAGAGCAAATTAGACCAGCAGCTGTGCATGGCCGTCCTATTCCGTGTTGGCTTTTCATGATAAAAATATGCTATGGTAAACTCGCAGCTTGCGCCCAGAAATACGCATCCCATTTCTTCTGGCACTGACACCTCAGTGAGGCAGGGAAACAGAACTGGGGATAAATTGAGGGGAGTGGTAAAAGAAACATAGGGGTCCCATAGAAAAGAGGGACCACCTATGCTGATCTGTAGAAGGGAGATAAGTATTAGAATACCAAAGAGAAGGCTGCACCTGTTGTGGGGTGAAGATCAGGCCACGGGTGACATCAGTCCTTAACATGTCAAGGTCCTTTAGTCTTTAACAAACAGCAAACCAGTTAAGCCTTTGTTTAGATATTTCAGAATAATATTTGTATTGATTATATATAAATGAAAAGAATTATTAAAATATTACTAACAGGATAAAACATATTTAAAAAAAACAAAAAAGCATCCAAAACTAAAAAATAACTGTTATTGTTTATTTAAAATATGCAGTTAAAGAACCCTTTGAATTACTGTGATTATGCATTAACCAAATTATTCAACTACTGTGGCAGTGATTTGGTCAATCATTACTGCCAGCTGTGATTTATTCAGTTCCACCAGGACCATCATAGTCAAAGGGGAACTGTTGTTTCCATCTGCAGTAATTTATATTTGGCAGTATGGCTTTGTTCGGGGATCTCCCTGTTATTCCATGTACATTAATGAAAAGTCAAACCTCATGCAAAACCACACATGCACACACACACACACACACACACACACACACACATGCACGCACGCACGCATGCATGTGCGCACACACACATATAGTGGCTATTAGTGACAGGAGATGATTTTGATCATTGATTAAGTCAGACAGCATGAAAAAGGGGAAACTGAGGTGCGGATGGGTTGCAGTGTAGCGATTGTAGGCAGGGTAAAATAGCTTAAACGTTGTGTCCCACAGGAGATTTGATTGTACGAAATGCAGATTGAAACCAAGATTGTGCAGTAATTAGCACTTTCACCTCACAGGGTCCACATCCCCTGGCTGGGGCCTTTCTCTGTGTTTGCTTCTTCTTCCCGTGGTTGCATGGGTTCTCCCCAAGTACTCCAGCTTTCTGCCAGAGTCCAAAGACATGCATGACTTAGGTTAATTGGCATAGATTTGAATGTCAGTGTCACTGGTTGTCTGTATCTCTGTGTTAGCTCTGCAATAGACTGGCGACCTCTCTAGGGTGTACTTTGCCCTTTGCCCCATGACAGCTGGGATAGGCTCCAGCACCTCATGAACTGAAATAGTAAATGAAGATGGATGAAGAATGGCATCACTTCATCCACCAGCTGATGTGGTCTGGCAACAAGATGATGTACTGGGATTGCCAGGAGAACTTGACTTTGTAGCCCTAATATCATAACCCTAACTTTTCCATAAGTATGCACAATGGAGTCTAATAAGTTACTTACTACTTTTTCAGGTCTTTAAACTAATTTGTTGTATTAATGTCATACAAAAGTTTTTTTGTGTGTTTTTTTTTCTTTTTAGAAGGAAATGATGCCGCATTGAACACTCAATTTTTTCAATCACAACAAATCCATTTCCATTTCCAACTGCAGGATATAGCTGCTGATTGGATGGTATTGTTTTCCTCTCGAGGCGTCTCTCTTGTGCTTAAAAGGCACCAAAATAGGTTTCATTAGCTTTTGTTTGATTGTTGTGAGTTTATCCAGCATTTAAAACACATGTAGCATTAGGTTAGCACATAGCTGTATTACATTTGGGTTCTTTTAAGTGATCCCTTATAAACTGTTAGTTTAATTTGTTTTAAAAAATTGTCATTTGAGGCTCTCTCTTTTTTGGCCTGAATGTGCCATGTGGAACACCACGGCATCCCTGCTATCATGCGATCATATGTGTGAACCTGTACATACACTGTGAAATGAAGTGTACCCTTTTAATATTTAAAATAAATATAACACCCCTGCCTGATTTCCACTGATCAGTGAAGTTGCCCTTTATGTCTTGAGACAGTTGGGAAAAGTGGTAGGTAAATATAATTTCTGACAGTGTGACAGGAATAAGAAATAGTCCCCGCTCGGAATTTAGTTCTTAGGCTAATCATCTATGATTATAGCTCTGAAAGCCAAAATACACTCCATGTGAAAGAGGTTGTTTTCATCTGTATGCTGCAGCTGAACAACCGGCTGACAGTGTTACCTATTCTCCCGAGAGCTCTCACTCTCCTTCTGAATCTATTTGTCTGGCCTGCAGCAGGTCTGGTAGCCCCCAGGGACTGTCCTGGGAGACCTGGACAACATTGGCAGCAGGTAGCTTAGCGGTGTCATTTCGCTGCGGTAAGCTGGACAAAAGCATCTCTTGTTGTTGCAAGCTGTTTGTGGTGCTGCTTTCCCAGCCCTGTGGAAAGGAAAGGACAGCCAATGACCAGTGCCAAACAAACCTGCTCCAGCTCACCTGTGCAGTGAATGTGGAACCGAATGACCCAGATCTGGATGGAAACCATTGCAAATATTTCCCAGCAAAGTCTGTGGAAGAAACATTTAACAAGGCCTCTCAGCAGGGAATTTAACTAACTGTAAATGACTTTGACTCCCTCTAGTTTGTGTCATCTGTTCCAGTGGAGTAGTAAACAGCTGCATCAAGCCATCCAGCATGAGGTTCAGTGCCGAGCAAGGTGTGGATTGAAGCATAATAAAACTTCAGTGCTTTGGACGACTGCGCGTTGATCTAATCGCGCAAATTTTATTGTAAAACAGAGGAAGGAATGACACAGACAATCAGTGATTAGAACCAGATTTGTTGTTGATGAGCAGTGAATCTGTTTATTGCCTTGTCTGTGCAGTGCTGGTGGCGAGGCAAAACCACTTTTGCCCACTACAGCTCAGTTTAGAAGCATAAGCCATGCTGCAAATATTTGGCTTGGCCACAGAAATTGAATTATATTGGCACAGAAAGCCTAGAAATAAAAAACAGCAACCTTGGGAACAATTATGCAAAGTTAAATGCGGTTAAACCAAGTGCTACTGGTTTTCCATTCCATCCAAAAGGAGAGGAAAAAAGGAAAAAGCTGCTGTAGCAGAGTTTATCCACCTCAGTAAATATGGTGAAGCATTTATCATTGCCATGGCACTTGTAGTTATTGCTCATTTTTGTAGAGCTGTATAGCTTCTCTGTGTCACACACAGCTTTGAAAATGAAGAAATCTTGTAGGGAGTTCACTCATGTGAACCAAAAGCTGTGGTGACTTGATGGTCCATTTCAACCACAGATGAAACCCCATAACAGATAGCGTTTAATAAATGTTTCTTCTGTTCCCTCAAAACATTTTATGCTGTGACAACACAATCAACATTATTTGAAATAAACAGCAATCAACTTTGCTTGGATGATTTATGTATGTATACAATCATTTGTTTTACCCTTAAAGTTACTGTAATGTAGCAAAAATCTTATAGCTGATAACAAAATTCAAGGTACTATAAGCCTTCATGTAGCCAGTAATAAAATTAATCGTTATTGCTGAACATTTTGGTGATGTTGGATTCGGTAACATGAAGTATGATGACATTATCTGGCAACTTGCAAACAACTCTTTCTGTGACCTCTGTGCAAGATGCACAGACTGAGTTTGGAAAAATAAATATATAAAAGAAAAGCATATGTGTGAGTCCAACATGCAAACATATTGAACTAATAAAGCACAGTAAACTTATAATGGAATATACCATCATTGTGAAAGTACATACTCTTTCAAATGGAACAATGTACTTATCAGAACATAATAAAAATATAAAAATGAATACAACCTCAGATGAACTACAAAACATGACATTTCATATTGTGGCATTATTCATTTAACAAATAATAATTTGCCATTCAGGTGTGTGATAACACAATGTCAAAGTGGAACGACACCAATAATGACGTTAAATAAGTAGTAAGTAAGATTGTTGCTGCCCATCTGTCTGGGTTATAAGGCCACTCCCAATCGATTCGAAGTTGAAATTGAAGTCATTCTACACTGAGAAATTTTATTCACAAGTGGAAAACATTCTGGACAGTTGACTTCCCAAGAGTGGCCGTCAAATTCACCCCAAGGTCAGATTGTGCAATACTTAGAGAAACTGCAAAGTACCCAAGAGCTACATCTTAGACTCTACATATTAAATGTTAAAATTCATGAAAGTACAATTATAAAAAGACTGAACAAGTATGGTTTGTTTGGAAGCCTCTTCTATTAAAAAAACAAAACAAAACATAGTAGCACAGCTTAGGTTTGCACAAACCACAAGATGTCTGGAAGAGTGTCTTTTGGTTGAAATTGAGTCATCCAACAGGACAATGATCGCAAGCACAGCAGCAAATAAACAACAGAATGGCTAAGAAAAGAAAAGAATCAAGGTGCTTCATTGGTTCAATTCATACTTTAACCTGACTGAAATGCTGTGGTGGGACAGAGCTATGCAAAAAAACAGAACTAAAACTGCATTGTAAAGAAGAGTGGGTCAAAAGTCCTCTATAACAACATGAGAGAATGAAATGATAATCATATAGGAAACAATTCAAGTTATTGTTGCTAACTGTAGTTCTACAAGCTACACATGGCAGTTACTTAGTTTTACACACACTGCTTTTGCATTTTTGTCTTAAATGACTTGTTGTAATATGTCATGTGTTGTTGTTTATCTGAGGCTGTATTTCCCTAATTTTCAGATCTGGGAATGACTAGATCATTTTTATTATGTCATCATGTGTAAAATCTTAGATTTGAAAGCGTATATTTTTTTTCTTATGAGGGTATGTACATGTTACTATGCGAGTAATTGTCATCTTCTCTAATTAGTCAATGAAAGCCCACCTGCTCGCACGGGAAACATAAACTACATTGCTCTCACTGACACAAACACTAATGCTGCTAGCCAGCTACCTAGCTAACCATCATGCAGACCTTTAAGCCAGCTTTGTTTGCTCACAGCTGAGGCTCAAAAGAAAGGCAGGACCGGTGCAGAAAAGGGCCAGCTTTGACAATTTTCACACAAAGAGAGCACTGTTGGCTAACAGTGAGCGGCCTGTTTCTGGGAGGTTTGCACTGTTCCTGGGGCCCATTTCATGGAACAGTTAGCAAGGCCAAAGGCAACCCATGGACTGGAGTGATAGTTAAGGCCTTCAGGGCACAAACCTGGGTCTGGCCCTCTAGCTCTCCCCTCTGTCCCCCACCCAGTTCCGAGGCTTTCACAAAGCTGACTGAGGACTCTGGGTGCTGCAGGTGTCCTCTCATAAAGGCCCACATCACATGGGCTGGTGGACTGGCTGACTGAGTTGGCACGTTTGGGTTTTTTCACTTCACCACAGGTGTTTGAAAAGCCACAATAATAATGAGGTTTCTCACAGTCAGCATTTAACTAGTTACTACTTATTAGACATAATCTTGATGTTTTTGGATCTATATTGTGTCATTTTATGTGGAATACCATCTGTTTAAAGCACTTACTTATCTATCAGTCCATCTAATGTTTTACAGGTTAAAGAAAAACAGGCGAAGAGTGGCTGGCACTATCCATCACTCTGAGCTGGGCTGAGGACAGAACGTTAATTTCTTTCTACCTTCCAAACACAGTATCGGTGTTGGAGAGGATTCTTCCTCCAGCTGTGACTGTAATTGCAGCAGCTACCAAAAGAAACACTACCTGCCTTTATTTGATTAAGCTGTAATGTGATTGAGAGCCCAGATATATAGCTTTCATGGTGAGGAGGGGAAAGAGGAAGGAAACACGCGAGGAAAGACGTGAGTAAAAGAGATTAATATCCAGGCTTCTCTCCTCCTGACCACAGAGTGGGCATAAAGAGCTCGGCGCCTCATTGATGTCAACCCTAGCTGTTCCTGTCCTGTAGTTTTCAGTTTGGTTTGGACAGAACAGGCGGCCTGGCCTACAGGAGTTGGGAGGACAGGGCACAGGCTTTCCCACATCACTCAAGGGCCTCTGATAGGCGGTCACAGGGGCCGATAATGACAGGGGGAGAGATTTAGTATTAAAGTCTCCTCTGCTGCCTCCTCTGCTTCTTTCTGACGTCAGAATGTTAAATACGGGGATGAGAGCATGGCATGGCCTTTGGGGAAGGGAGTTAGACCTGTCTTAAGTATAGAGCTTTGTGTGAGAGAAGCCTGGCTGGGTTCCCTTGGGCTGTTACTAAGGACTCAAGATGTACACAGCTAGGGGGAATTTGGGATCACAGTCAATCATTAAAAGGATTTGCATTTGCCATAAATATGAATTCAGTCAACGTAAATGGTGATAAGTTTCAAGGAAACTTCTTATTCGCATAGTGACTTATTCAAAGTGGTTTGAATATACTGGGTCTGCTCTGGGTTAGAAATACAATCACACGGCCAAGACTACCAGTAAATTATTCTCCATACTCTTTAGTTGTTCGGAAGTCCTGGCTTGCAGCCTTTTCAGTTTTTCAACCACTATACCACATACAATGCTGAGGGTTTTCCCTGTGCTATTTGTAGAGCATTATAATATTTGAGTTTATGACTAATGAACTTGGAAAGCCTGAGAAAGGAAAACTAGATGGCTGGAGGCTTGTTTTCAAAAATGTCGTATACTCACAAGTAAAAGACCTCATTGTCTTTGCCAGGTTGCAACTGAACCGTACAACCAAGACCCAAAGCGGCTCAGCGACATAAAAGCAGCCGAATGCTGCACCTGCATCCACAGATCATCACACTATTGTGGCATTTAAAGAAAAGGCCTCAGTCGAACACGTCCCCCTGACCTTCTCCAGCTAACATAAACTAATTAGGGTGACTCTGAAAGGAATGGCCTACCATTGGATTAATCAGCGTCCACAGATCTAGACCAAGCAATCCTGCTCTGGCCTGTTCTCTCCTGAGACCCTCATTATCTCACGTTTTCAAAGGAGCACCGTGGCATATGGAAAGGGCTGACGGGGTGGAGAAATGGAGGAGGTGGTGGTGCAGGAAGGGGCTTCCCCAGGTCCTCTCTTCTCACATTGGACTCAGAAAGGAAATGTCAAGCGTGAAGCTCCAAGAGTGGTCAGTACTGTTCAGTCCAGCAGGCAGCACAGAGGGGGCCTTTGTCCACCATCACTTAGCGCCAATTACAGCCCGTCAAAATAGTTTTTCTACTGTGGGGCGACGTGTTAATGGGCCCGGCGTTGGGTGTGAGGAGCGACCTTGTCCACACACACCAACCAGGGGTCAGGGGTTAATAGGGCCCCTCTGATGTGGCGGATGAGATTTTGGCAACCTTTTGCTAGCAAGGGAATGCCAGGACAAAGCATGTAGAATGTGATACAATTAGGCGGACAGCTAGCCATCCTGAATAGAGTTGCTTCGTAGAAGTGGGATGGCTTCGTAAGCTGGGAGCAGATGGGCAGCCATACGCTAGCCAAACAGGTGTCTTGGAAGGTCAGAACCCCTCTGAAATGCGTAAGAGAAGCCAGGTGAGGACACAAACAGCAGCCAAACTCTGCACTTTTTTGAAGCGAGCGGCAATTAAAAATCCTGTTGAACAAATGACTGCTCTTCTGGACACAAAGAAAGTCCCTTTGTACTTGTGAAAAGGTCAGAGACCATTCCGCCAAATTTCCCATCCCAGTCCTGAACCAGTAGCTTGGCCCAAACAGCAGCAAAGCTCTGAAAGTGTCTGCTCTACAATATGAGAAAGTGAACTTGGCACGATTGGCGTCTGACCTATACTGTGTTTCCTGAGTTTAAGTAATCAGCGACTATCTGATGCTAGATAAAAAAAAATGTCCTGGCAAAATTAAATGTTCATAACACTGAATTGCTCTACGTGTGTTTGGTCTGGGCCTGTGTGCACAAAGCCAGGCCTCCATTTACACCATAAGTGTGGGAACCACACAAATGCTGAACTACCCATGGGCCCTGAGAAGGCTCACAACACTCTGCCAGGGAGAGCTGGAGTTTTTTTTTTTTGTTGAAAAAACTACTCTACACACACTGAGCAAATCCGACCACATGCAAGCCTGTGGGAACTAGCGGATGACATCCATCCGCATATAAGCACTCTCAAAATACTTTTTGGACTTATTTGTGTACAGTTCATTCCCCCTTACCCAATCCTCTTGGAAATGGCAGTGGTAATCTGGCCCCCAGCTTCATCTAGTTAATGTTGAAATAAAAGAGGTGATTGAACTTAGCCTCCAAATTGGATTTGTTTAATCTGCATCAAGTTTGAACATCCTGTGTAAACATAAGCGTGTGCAGATGCCGGAAGCGCCACGGCTGGAAACGTAAATGCCTATGGTTGACTTTGGCAGAGAATCAGAAGAGCAGAAGGGGGAAAGGGGCCTGAACAGAGGCTAGAGAACTTCCATTGTTACGAGAGGGTCATGAGTAGATTGAAACTGTATAGATTGATTATGCGTGACATGGTGGCAAGGATTAATAGAAGGTTGCAGAATAGCAATAGCCCACAAAGTACAGACTTGCTTATTTATTACTGTCATTAAATAAGATATTTCCAGTAAGCCCTACACACTCACAACCTCTGGGAACAGAATCTGCAACCTCTCGTCATAACCTTTACACCAAATTCTACTTGGCCAAATGATGTGGAAGCAAAATTGAATAAACACAAACATCATTAAGAGTTCATGTGTTCCAGTTAAACAGCCCTTTGGTTAGACTCTCATTTCCTTAATGGCTTTGCAGCTGTATTTCACTCTTGTGTTAAGTCACAAATCATTGGCAGCCAACATGGTTTCTTTTGCCTTGTTTTCATCAGAGATAAGTAAGAATATGACTTAGCCTTGATAGGATTTATTTGCCTTACAGCGAAGGCTGCACCCCTTCAAGACCAACTCATTAAAGCGTGTGTTTTGGGGAAGGGAGGAGAAGTGAAGGTCACAAGAGGTTAATTCCAATCGCAGTGCCTCTGTGAAACAGCATGACAGCATGTCTCCTCTGCTCAAAGATTGGATGATTTCTTCGCTATCAGGCTGGCTCGTAGACAGATTGTGCAAGATTCAGCATTTTACGCACATAGACGCACGCGCACTTTTTTCCTCTTCCTATAATAAACACTATGTAAAGTGGAAATTGTGCTTATTATTTAAGCACATTATTGTGTACACATATGTCTTGCACAGGTTAAACTGTGTAAAGATTTGTGGTTTTATATCTCCTTTAACAAAGTCAATTTCAGCATCCCAAATTCTAAACCAAATTTTTTTTGTTTTGAGAGGTTTTATGTGATCTGTCATATCTGATGTCTTGAAAGATTTGATATGTGATTGTGCTGCCCTTGTTCTTGCTCTTGTCTTTTGTTGTTTTCATTAGCATAGGCTGACTCTTTATGACTGATCGGGGTATGCACCTTGATCTCGAGGAGAGGAAAGACAACAAAAGGGACAAATGAAAGAAAGAGATGGAGACAAAAGAGTGTCTACAGAGTGTTGAAGACATAACAACAAAGAAAGAAAGTATTTGAAAAAGCGAGAAAGAATGCTGGACAGACGAAAAAATAAGAATTAAAGGAAGAAAAAAGAAAACAAAGACAAGCGAAAAAAGAGCGAGATGTGGGCCATTCATAAGCAGACTTCTCCAAGGGATCTCAGGCCAGCACACCTGCTACTATTCACTTCAGAGGAAATAGACACTCTGTGGAAGAGAGGCTCTTGGCCTCGGGACAAAACCGCTGCAGCGCCAAATTAGAAACAGGAAGGACTGCGGGTAAGGCTCAGATTAAAAACGCACTCCCCACATGGACTCAATATACTGCAGCCCTGATCCCGCTCTGGAAACCCAAAACCCAACAGCACTATTTTATGTCCCAGTCAACAGAACGCCCGCTGTTTGCACAGTGACAGTATGGAGATTTAGTCCAATGTCAACCCTTGAATGTTGCTAAACTCTGGCCTTCTAAATGCTCCTCATTCTAATGAGGAAAAGAAGTTTCTAAGTATGCTTACAGTATACTTAGTATGGTAATAGAGTATCAATTCCTGTTGTCACGACTGTGGATAGTGCATCACAACTGCATTTTCACCCATACTCCTTCCTCCAACACTTTTGATGGTATACTTTATATTTTTCACATCATGGGGAAATAACCAGATGCCAAAGAAAAATGGAGGTGACCTCCTTTTCTTTTACACTCATTTCTTTCTGGTCAGTACCATCTGTCAGCATCAGAGCCAGGCGATGTGATGCATATGAGCACACCAAAAGGGAGGACACGGCACTCAGTTTCCCACAGACGACCATTAGAATAGCTAATGTTGTCAACAGGCAGCTAGCAAGAACTAATGATCCAGAACACACTCTATAAAGGAGTGAAGCTAGCAAGAGGTCTGGGAATGTACCAGAAAAGGAAATGAATATTGATATATGCCTGCTGCCTTCCTCTTGCAACCCTTGACCTCAAACGGGTTTCTCCACTGCTTACGGGAGCTGTAAGGCATTTCCTGCCCATTCACATACGTACACATTCAATCTGAGGGAGAAAAGAGCCAAAAAAAAAACCCACTTCTTTCAGCCCAGGAAAAGGGAAAAAAGTATTCACTCATTCTCATACAATATTTCCATTTACTCATAGGCCTGTCCAAGTAGTGTGTTCCCCTCAATCTATCATTTTCACTGTGGTCACCGATGGTAGAAAAGCCTACTGTAATTATTCCTACAGATATTGAGGACATCTAGAGGTTGTTTCTCCTCACTGGAAAACAGAACTACTCGAACTCAGTAAGTATTCACAGAAGACTGTATTGAATACAAGAGGAGGATGCAAGGAGCCAATTACATATTTGTATCGTAGAATAAAAAGAGAGGGCGAGAGAGAGAAAGCAAATGGGAAAAAGTATCACAATAATCCAGCTTTGGGACTGAATCCATGTTCCGACTGTTCTCTTCCTCCCCTGCCTGTTTGATGTGCCGTTCTCTTCCAAAAGCTTTTGCCTCATGGAGGAGGTCATCAGGAAAGCTATGAAGGGCCACATTCACCACAGGTCCTCTGACTGATGTCTGAGCCAGGCATGCTGATGGATGTACACACATAAACACACATGCGTACATACGCACATTGCACCAGATGGGGAGAGCGCGACTCCAAGAGGAAAACCTGCCATGACATCACCCAGAGGAGTGCAGGTGCCGGGCTGGGACAGGAAGTGAGTCACAGGAAGCTTGGTGAGGCAGAGTTTGCCATGCTAGTGACGGATTGTGGGAGAGCAGGGCAAAGGACTGTGAGTTACACCTCGCTCTTGAACTGGCCAGGGCCCACAGCTTGCGGACATGCTGTTTACATGAACGGACATCTCTCCTCTCCCTCTACAATCACATTAATCAAGATACTTTCAAAATAAATGGTATAATTTTTTTCCCCATCTACGCAGTGCTGGTAGTGCATTTGTCAGGTCTGTGTTAGGGATGTTCATCTAACCAGCAGCATTTTCTAACCCGCATCATTCCAGCAAAGATATGAGTGTCAAAAGTACCGTATGGACAGACGGATGGGTGGATGAGGGAAATGGTGTGTGTGTGTCTGACAATAGCAGCACAGTGGTTTATACAAAGCTTATTACTCTAATGAGAAAAGTGTGGGGGAATTGGTTTGTCCCATACCACCCAGGGAAGGAGAGTCTGTTTCCCCCGTCGCACTGCATCTGGAAGCAGCCTCCTGGTAATCTGCTCTGAGTACAAAAAGTTCAGCACCAGCTTGTTTTCAAAGACCACCAAGTGAGGCCCTGAGCTCCCTAACAGGTCTCCTCTTATTGCAGGGGGTCAACTCATTGCTCAGGGGACTGGGTTCCAGGCCCAGAAGTCCTCAAGGTGCTTCATCGAAATTCTGAAACCCTAGGTTTCTGTTGTTAGCATTTTGTGGTCCTGAAATGTGAAGACATGTACTAAAGATGTTAACCTTATACAGCTCCAAAAGAGAAATGGTTGGTGTTTAAAGGCAGACGATGGCCAAACTGTCAGTTGGGTTTTTTCTTGTTACTGTGCTTTCTGTTATGTTCTGTTAAATGCTGTAGATGTTTGCCATTATTCACTGTGTGTTATGGGCTTTCATCTACTTTTCTGTTTTCGAACAAGACAGTTAAGTTCAGAGTTTTAAATTCATTGCCAGCTCTGAATGTGAACCTCACGGGTTTGAAGTCGTATGCGTGGTAATGGATGAGATTTACTGTATCTGAGATTGACATTTATTTTACAGACATGCTGGGGGATGTCATGTATCTCCCCTTTGATTGATCTCTTCACTTCCTGTTACAAAGATGGAGGCTGCTCTTGGTAGCCGCACAACTGCTTTCAAGCTCGGTGTGTAGGCGACGCCCTTCGGCAAGGTTCCAGGATCAGCCGGGTTTACCCTTTAGCCCAAACCTAACTGTAACCATCAGAGGAATAAGCACAGCTCTGACCTTAGATCAGTGTCTGGAGGCAAATCCATCCTTGAGCCTGTTAGCTCATATGTCTCCCATATGGAACTCCTTCCTGTATCCTCTGTGGAGATGTGCCCACAAAGTGCAAGGTACACATCTTGAACTCCATTCCTGTTTGATTACAGTTTTAAAAAAAGAACAGCCCTAAATGTCAGGAAAATTAACAATGTCATCAATAACTGCGACCGCTTCTCACTGTATTAAATATCACTTAAAAGCGGAGATAGAGAGCACGATATTCGCTGAAAGAAAGAAAAGCAATTCTGATGTTATGAGGTCATTTTTTTCTAATGCTGAACCCCATCATCACACGATAAAAAGTTTTGTTATTTCAGTAAGTATGTTCTCCAGAGTATCATAATAGTATACAGTGGAGGCTTTTAACTCTACTTTAGCTTAGCATAAAATTATTCTGCTGTGAGAATTGGGCGATATAATGGTCTACTCCACTGAGTCCTTGCCAAAGATAATGAATTCAGCATGTCACTCAAGGCCAGCTCCACTGTAATTGCATGGATGATTAGCTCTTACAGTAATGGTAGTAGCAGAACATGGTTAGGAGCAAGCAAGCAAGTAGTTTTGAGTAAGGTTCATTCATATTGCATGACTTTTAAAATGTGAAGGACCCGAATTTAAAGCAAAAGTAGTGGCTCATGCTGGCAGAGAATCTCTAATTTACATGCAGATATAGAAAGTGCATGTATGTAAAAGCATCATCATCCGTGCCTTCGCTCTGGAAAAGTCATTTCCATATTTGCTCTGCTCCTGAATCTGTGGACGGCCGTCCGTTTGATGTGTTCAGAGCTGCTGCACAGATGCCACAGTCTTCGCTATGCTGGACGTCATTTCACTGGCTGTTCTCGGAAAACACAGAAAAAAAACACCATGTGCACCACCTCTAAAATTAGTGTGCGCAGCACATGAAGAAGAAAAGATCCAAACTTAGAAAAGACTCTGAAGTGGCCGCTGTCTCTCTTCACTTCTCTAAATTTTTGTGTCCCACCTTGGCGCGGAGCCAGTCGAGATCTCATGAGCCCTCTGTTTCATCAAAGATACACGGCACACCGCATACTTTCCAATTCTGGGCCAGACAGAAATCTGGAAAACTGATTTTATATCCCTTACAATTTTGGTTGTTTGGAGTTGCAGATAGTTTTGGTTTGGTTTGCTGAGCACCAAACAAAATGAATGATCCCTGCCATGCTAGTAGGTTCCAGCTCCCAGTTTTATGCTCATCAGTTGTGCGGCTGCTCTGTTGTGTGTTTGTGCATAAACAAAGTCTGCAAAGGACACCTTTAACTGATTTGCCAGATGTTCGTGGAGAAGGAAAGGGGAAAATCTGTTCTCTGAGAGTGACTTTGCAGAGGTCTGTGTAGCAGGTGAAGAGAATTCTGCCAAGATCACATATTTCACAGTTGTGCTTTTTATAACTTAATCATGAAATTTGCAGTCACACACAGACCCACATTTTAGCTCATCATCAGCACTAGCACACAAACAAATGGATGGATCTTGAATGTGCCTCAATAAAATACAAAAATGGATTCTGAAACACAAACTTGTGCTTGGTTGCAACCAGTGGCTGACCACACTTTGAAGCCACTAGCCTGTGATGACGCGATGAGCCTGGAAGTCAGTCAGTAAGGGTGGAGATAATAGACCTTTATTGCTTTGACCCCTGACCTCTCATTTAGAAGTGGTCCCTTAGGAGCTGTCTGATACTAACATGACTCTAAAATGAGATCCCCCCCCCCCCCCCCCCCCCCCCCCCCCCCCCCCCCCCCCCCCCCCAACCCCCCCCCCCCCCCCCATC